>JAKSZP010005846.1:0-54015 GCA_022478985.1 Massospora cicadina | reverse complement strand
ATCAGCAGGCCTCTCAATAGCACTAATTATACCCATAATCAGGACAACTTTGGGTTTTGAACTCAACATCAAAATCTTCCCAATTAGATCTATATCATAGCTTGACATCTAATAATAAATGGGGAATAAAAGTTATATGATCATAAAAGATGATGCACCCCAATTTGGGATGTCGGCAGGCCTCTCAATTGCACTAAGTACACCCATAATTGGGACATCTATGTTTAAGTGCTTAATTATCAATCTCATTAAATTGAACCCAACTTCCACCTTAGTGCATTAAGATTAATATACTAATTTAGGAGGTGCAATTTAGTTAATGCTGTGGGATCACTTTGCACCCAAGTGTACCCATAATCAGCCATAATATAATATCATAGCTATTATTAAGTACAATAATTGGGCACCTCAGATACAATTAGAGCAGTTATGAGGTGAATCTGCTTAATCAAATTATGCAGATGAATTAGGAGAATCAAAGGATCCATCAATGGAAGTAATCTATCAGCATTGATAGTTTTCTCAAAGGGTTTATTTTTGAGTCAACCATCAAAATCTAACAATGTCTGCCATGTTTGCAGCAAAGACTATCACCTTGCAGATGATGGACCATTTAAAAATTTGGGAGCTACCTTCAATTCTTTAAAAATAAGTTTGGAATCAAATCCAGTTTGAAATACAAATTCTGTGAAGGGGATCAAGGGTGCTAAGGAGTTCAATAACTGAACTGTGCCAGGAAATAAGCCCAAAGATTTTAAGTGGATTGATAAGAAGGAAAGAAATCTTTTACCAGTGTGGAGTAAAAGGAAACTTCGCTGTACACTGCAAGAAGTCTAATGAACAGATCAATGTTGTTCAGGTGAAAGAGTCTATACCTGCGCAGGAGTTGGGAAATGGGCCCACGGCCTAGATGGGGAACAGTCTAGAGCTGCAGAAAAATCAGTTTCTACCAATATTATGCACAAAGAAATTAACATTAGTGACATGTTCATTAATGATGATGCGCAGGGTCAGCTATATCAAGCGGTCAATTTAGATGTGAATGCAGTAACAAGATCTTGAGCAAAGGGGATCAACCCTATATATAATTAAGGAAGTTGCTCGTCCAATGTGTGACAACTGGTAATAAAATTTGAGCCGCAGATAATCTGGAAGAATTTACCAAAGTCAAATTAGATGAATCAAACCTATCAATCCCTCTTTAGCATGATTAAGGAATCATTTCTGATCAATTGGCGTAAATAAGTCACACCCTCAATTTAGTTAATGATGCCGCTATACACTCAGTAAATAAAATTTTACAAAATACTCTGAGTGTACATAATTAGTTATACTAGTTAATCAAGCATGGGTGAGGGTGATAGTTGACAGTGGAGAGCCCATCAACATTGTTTTGACCAAGCTGGTGAAGAGGATGGAGATCACGCCCAATTTAAACACATGAAAGAATATGGGACAGCTGAACAAATACCACTATCTCATGTGGAGCTTATAGCGCTCTACCACTTCAGCCTGGATCCTTAGTGGTATCCGCTCCAGCAATAGTTTTGGCTAACCAAAACTACAATATTCTGATCATGATGGAGTTTCTATGAGAATATGGAGTTAAATGTAACTTCAAGTATAATATATTGACCATATTGGGTCAAACATTACCATTGGTTTACCAGAAAGTTGGGGGAAGCTCCACTATCTAGGAGAAATAACTTCATCAATCTGATCTACAATGATGGCATTGTCCCAATTCAATACCAACTAGTTGGATGGAAGCAACAAGAAATGCTGATAGAAATCCTAGAAAAAAGGGTAATTCCACTGAGAAATAAGAGTGCTAGAACCATACTGCCAGGATCACAGATAATATTCAAGACCAGATTGACTGGAGATACCGGAGCTGCTGTATGGGGAAGTTGGAAGCCCCTGGAAGAAGTTCAGAGTAGAGTCTTGGGTGGCTCATGGAATAATTATGAAGGCCATGAAGAAATTCGAGATCCTCTGGCAAATTTGAGTGAAAAACTGATGAAGATTGAGAAGAATCAAATCATCTATCTATTCATCTAATCCTAACAGCTGACTTGAGGAAATTCCACGATTTGGGACCCTTAATGAAATGGGATACCAGCCATGGTGACCAAAAGTATTAATTTATTGGTCAATTGAGAGCAAATCACTGATCTGACAGACAGATATCAGGAGGAGGTGCTTGAGCTATTTGACAAATATCGGGAAGTATTTGCCCAAGATGACCATTATTTGTGATGCGCAAGATATTAAATCCACAAGGTTTATAATGGGAAAATTTGCTGATAAGAATGAGACTGATTCGATGGTCAAAGGCAGATGAAGTGGTATTGGAGGAAGAAATCAGAAAACTAGTGAAGCATGGGCTTTTAGTTCTGTTGTTGAGTCCCTGTGTGAGTCCAATTCTTATTGTGAAGAAGAAGGATGGCTCTAATTGGGTGGTAATTGTTTATAGAAAGCATAACAAGATTATGAAGAAGCATTTTCATACCCACTACCAAGATTCAATGATGCGCTAGATCAATTGGGAGAAGTGAAGTGTTTCTTCATAATTTATCTGATATTGAGATATTGACAAATCGATTTGCCAAGAGAAGACCAATAGAAATGCGTGTTTATCACCATACAGGGGCTTTATCAACCGATGAGGATGCCCCAGGGTCTATGCAGTGCGCCTGCGATGTTCCAGAGAGCCATGGACGCCATACTAGATGACTTGAAGTTGTCATGCATCCTGGTGTATTTGGACGATATAAATGTGTTCAGTAGGATATTTACTGACCATTTCCACCACTTGTAGGAAGTTAACAAGCGACCATCCATGGTCAACCTGAATTTAAGCCAAGAAAGTGCCAATTCATCAAGGAAGAGTTAGAATATCTGGGATTCATAATCAGCTCTAGTGAACTGCAGTGGCAAGCCCAGAAAATCGAAGCCATAGAGCAAATGGCTGTACCAAGGAGTGTCTGAGATATCCAAGTGTTCCTTGGAATGTTTGGATATTATAGAAGTTTCATTCAGGATTTTGCAAAAATTGTCAATCCCCTTTTCCAATTACTAAAAAATCTGAAAAAAGGATTTGTTTGGAGTGAAGAGGCCCAGAGATCCTTTGATGAGTTACATTAGTATTTAATAGATTTTCCAGTTTTGAAAAATCCAAATCTCGATCAAGGATTTATAATACAAATTGATGCTTCATTAATGCCGATTGGCACCATACTGAGCCAAGTAGAAGAAAATGGGGCTGAACAACCAGTGGCATATGTGAGCCGGACACTTTTAGCTGCTGAGAGGAATTACACTGTAACTGAGCATAAATTCCTTGTGGTCATTTACACCTGTAAACAGTTTTAAGTGTACATCCATGGATTGCACTTCAAAGCGGTGATGGACCACTACTCATTGCGTTAGCTACACAATTTGAGAGAACCAGAAGGACGACTGGCCTAATGGGTATTAAAGCTTCAGGCTTACAATTATGATATAGTACACTGAGCTAGAGCTTCTCATCAAAATGTGGATGGATTATCATGGTTACCAATGGTCCAGGTGGTATACCAGCAAGTAGATGAGCTATTCCAGAGAATGGTTGACAGAGAAATTATAACGAGCACCAAGAAATCCAAGGAGCACTTCAAAAAGCGATGGAAAATATCAAACCATGGTTGGAAAATTTTCAAGATGATTGATGGGAAGCAGTTATTATTCTCAAATCTTTTGTAATGAGTGGCTGACATTCAAGCCACTCATAAGGTTGTCAGACACGGAGGCCTGAGGAAGAAGAACAATCATATTTGCCAGTGTTACTACTGGGAGTCCATCAATTATGATGTCACGGACTATCTGGCTTGTTGTGTGAAGTGCCAGTTGCACAAGCTTCATAAGAATATGACTGGATACTAACTGGTCCACCTTAGATTTTCTTGGCATACGGCGTCTATTGACGTGATGGGATCACTGATGATGAGCAAAGGGGGAGTTAAATACATAATTGTTGTGATTGACCATCTGATGAGATGGGTCAAGATGAAGGCCCTGGCGAAAGTAGATGCTACAAGCACTGCAAAGTTTATCCTTGATCAAGTAGTATACTACCATGGATGCCGACAGGTCTTGCTGAGCGATATTGGAATGAATTTCACATCTCATGTGATCCCACGATTGAATGAAATTTTGGGGATCAAAGGAGTCATGTCTGTACCATACTGGCCAGAGACAAACAGACTGGTAGAACGGGTCAATGGGACGCTGGCCGTGACACTGAGGAAGCTGGTCACAAAGTGAACTTCCAAGTGAGGAATGTACCTTAGTTCAGTGATTTTCACCTACAATATAAGTCATCATACAGCGACGGGAAAAATGACGTTTAGTTGCTATTTGGAAGGTAGGCTGAGTTTCCACTAATTTTATAATTGGTGGCGGAATTAACATTGGGGATGAGTGCAATCAGTACCTGAACTGATTGACTAATATTCCGATTGAATTGCAATTGCAAGCATTTGATATTGTCTTAAAGAAAAGGATTTGAGTGAAAATGACGGAAGATAAGAACTGACTAACCTTATCAGAATACAGAATAGATGAAAAAGTTGCCTATTGCAACACACATGGTTTTGTGAGAAGAAACTAGCTGGATGCATTGTGGTCAGGTCCATCTGAGAATATCACCAAGGTGGTGATGGACGCCTACTCCATCAAGAACCTCTTGGATGGAAGGATAGTGAAAAGAGTCCATGCTAAGTATTTAAAACAGTGGACCAATGAAAAATTAATGAAAAATGAGTTCCCAAAAGACTGCTGAACCATTAAAATGGTTATGTACTGATGGTTTGGTTAAGTCCAAAAAAGGACCGCAGAACAAATTAGATGGTTAAGTCATAAAAAATAAGACCTCTGAACCATAGAAAACTGGACGGTCAGAGTATACTTAAGAACCAGTTTAGGGCAATAAAATAGAAAAGATGGACCGCTGAGCTAAGAAAAGGTTAAGTCCCATATTAAAAAGAAAAAAATAAAAGATTGATAAAAATATAACTAGAAAAAAAGTAATTATTAAAAAAAGAAAAAGATAAAAATTTATAATTTTTATTTTTTATTTTTTTATTAGTTATCCTCAACTCAGGGATGATTCCGCATATGTTGCCTCATGTGGGTGGGAGGATGGATCACATTAGGAGTAAACAAACCATCTGAATCTATGTGAGATCAGATGCTAGTGGGGCTAGACCTACTCAATACTAAGTTTGTTGAGCGGAGGCCAATCCCTGCGAGAAAGTAACTAGGGGAAGAGAGATGGAAATGTCAGAATATGCCAAATGCAATACCCCAGATTGTGGAGGGAAGCAGAAGAAAAAGAAGAGGCAGTCAGCAAATAACCCCAAGTAATCCCAATATGGCGCCGGAGCTGAAAGATTGGTCTTGTGTACTTGCCAATGGGCTTCATCAAGAACATTGGACATATGGTCCGTCATGGAGCAAGGGATACTGGGCGGAGGCTGCTGAATCATGCCCCCTAATAGAACCATCAGAGGAAGATACCAATAGGATGTTCCAGAAATGAGATAGTCATACAGGGAGCAAATGGCATCCTGAAGATGACAGCTATGAGCTTTTTAAAAGTGAAAGCAGAATAAGCAATTAAAGCCAGGAGAGACTGGAAGCTTTGTGTCCTAACTAAAAAAAACTTGGCTGGCAAAGCGAAGAGCATAGGTTCCAACATCTCGATATAGAATGTTTTCAAGATGGAGGGCTTCAGAGCTATGGACAGAGCTTCAGTTACTTGGGTCCTCAATTCTGCATAAGGGATTTCAAAATGACCGCTATTTTTGATGGCTAGTTTGGTTGACAGAACAGCTGGCTTGTAATACTGGCCAAGTCAGAAAAGGAACTCTGGAATCAAGTCTAATCTGGTGAGGAACAATTGATTGAGAGCAGAGGGCATTGCTTCATGAGGTTCAACGATGATGGTAGGAGAACCTGCGAATAATCTGAATCCTGGAGAGATTCAAAGTCTAACTCAGGAAACGATGATAGAGGAAGGATTGGTTGCAAGTTGTTTGAGATGATCACTACCCTGGTTTCATTGGGGTTGGATACTGTTTCCGGTTATTCCATGGAAGGACTGGCCATGGGTAATTGACTGGGAGTATCAGTCCTGGGAGGATCATAGAATAGGTTCCAGAGCGCAGATAAACTCATCAGCTGAAAGAGCTGAAGGTCTTTGTTGGACATGTTATCAAGTAGTTGTTGGTATTGAGACTCCAAAATGCAACATATGTGCTGGACAAGAGGAATGATGGCGGACTTTTATGATAGTTGGCATCATGCACTCTGGAACCAATTAAGCTCTAATTTTGGGGAAATTAATCTCATATTGAATGAGATAAGCTCTTTAGAGAAGAATTAAGAATGATATGAGCCATAAAGTTATTACTAGAAGAAAACTAGACTTAATATAAATAAGCATCATTAATTGCGCCATGAAACAAACATAAATGGCAAGAATCTCCTCTCAAGGATGAAGAGAAAAATCTGGAGATTAAGGACACTGGACCAAGAATCCTGAATATGACAGTGGTTCATATGACCTGATGGGGGAAACTGAATCCTGGGATTAATATTGTCATGAGTAAATCAATCAGCCAGCATGACAGAAGGTCATGGGAACCACACTATGAGTAGGCAGTAGTGAGGAGGAAGAGGAAGAGCCACATGCTGAAGGTCATCTGAGCAGCGTTGATACCAATCATCTGTACTCCGCTCTAACTAAAGAAGTATTTGACCTAGTGTCCAAAGAGGTATTCTCCTGTTCTGATACTTTTCTCGCTGTAAATCTAGGTAAGAGGGGGATGTGTTGGGATTTTTTCCCACATTTCCACCCGTCTATATTACCAGGGGTTTCTATGGGATAATTCCCTATATCTAAGTGAATTGTATATCATTTGACCCTGATTTTGGGTTACAATTTTTGAGTGATTTATGTGATTCACCTGGTTTGGATCCATCAGGGATTGCTCTGGATGAATGCTTAAGATTTCATTGGGAAGAGTGCCGTTGAAATGGGGGCATTTGATAGTTGATTGATGATTACTATCAGGTGTACCAATTGGGAATGGTCAGGTTTTATCACCAACCAATTGGGAATTTAAGGATCAAGTTGTGGGGCGAGTGATGCTGCTGCAACTAGCAAATCAATCATTTGGTTTAAAACTGCCTTAATCAATAACAAGTCCATTAACTAAGCAGGTCGCTTGCCAAATATGGTTGGTTTGCTGGTATTGAGAGGAAAACGTTAGGGGCATGTTTTCTGACTCTTTCCATTTTAGGTCTTAAGATTGTCTGATGAAAGAATCCTAGCCAGGATGGAGAAGACCATCAATGATGAGACGATGAATGGTGATTCATTGGCAACGGCTTCCGTTTCATTGCTGAGGCACCAACTGAGGGTTGGTCACCGAATTCCCACTATAAATTCCCCTAAAATTCATTTAATAAATGATCAATTATTTACCAGAGTGAAGACATTGAGTAATTAGCAGAATTCATTTATAGTTTTATTCTTCTTCAAGGTAATTATTGCTGTGCTTTAATCTGAGACTATTTAGGATAAAGTGTAAGGATCAAAGATCCAGAGAAGAGAAGCTGAGCTGAGATGGGAATTGCTACTGAATGTGTCACCAGAGAGAAGATATAAATGAGGATCTGAGTGTGGATCAAGTTAGGCGGCTACAGGAACGAATCCCTATTGAGGACATTTCAAGAATTTTGAGGAGGAATACTGGTCAAGCGTTGGACCCAAAAGTAGTGATCTATTCAACTATATACAATAGTCTTCATACTATTATCTATCATATTTTTATATATATATATTATCAGACAACCCAAAAGATTGCATACCATTGAACCTGTGCAATCACCAATTAGTGGTAATCTGTCATGAACAATAAACAAAACCCTTCAATTTTAACATGAGCTGGACAGGTTATCTAGAAAATCTAACGCATAAATTAATTCAACTAGCAATTGAAGTATACTCTAACGTGCTTTTCAAAAATATAGTCTTGAAAGAAATATAAAAACCTAGGTTACCTTACCTTTTCCATGGAAGAGTTGGTCCTATAATACTATCTTATGGATTTGGATATACTAGATCTTGGGAGAAGATCTGGAAAGGGCCCCTATGGTTTCATCTGGAAGACATCCACTAATGTCTACACTCTAAAAGGTTAGCTACAGTACTCCATTAAATGGGTCAAAATGAGTATTTGATGAAATCTAGTAGAGCTCAGGCCTCACGGTCCCATATTTCATTAGCTTTATTCTTTTTTCTTATTTCCTCATGTTTAGTCACTTGAAAAATGTTAAATTTTAGTATGACTAACCCTGAGAACAAGCCATCTAATTATATACTATATCTGTATATTTAAATAATTAGATTGAGGCTTTGATCAAGCTTGCCCTTTACCATTTTTGAGCTGTAGTACTAAGTAACTATAGCTTTTACTGGGTCATGCTAACTACAAGTTTTCTTCTTAATATAAATGGGCTGCATTACCAACTAAATGGTGCTATCAAACTATAATAAATCCCTCGCCACTCCATATGTGCCAAAGCTTGCTCACTTTATCACACTGATTTATCTCGCCCCTAGGCTGTGAAAACTTGTATTTCTTAATAGTTTACTACTTTACTCTGCATAGGCGTAAGAATGCCAATAATAGCTTTTTGATTAACTTCTTAGCCTTGTCCAGTGTCTCGATATAATAGGATAGTTTCTATTGAGGTATAAATTCCCTTGGATAATGCATTAGTGTTCTGACTTTTTTATAATAGTATGCATCTTTCAAAAAATCCTAAGTGCTAATAAGTTACCAATTATTGTGCACCAATGGGAACTAGGAAATTAAGTGTATATAATGAGGGATATAATTTTTCTTATAGGAAGTGAGTTTACTACTAATAAGCTTATATATTCCTAAAAGCGAACACCCAGACTATTATTGTTAGCATTAACGCCAATCTTTTTTTGTAAAAGATTATGTTGTGCTTCCCTTATTCATTTGATATAACCTTGTAAG
The DNA here is from genome assembly GCA_022478985.1 of Massospora cicadina. NCBI lineage: Eukaryota > Fungi > Entomophthoromycota > Entomophthoromycetes > Entomophthorales > Entomophthoraceae > Massospora > Massospora cicadina. Next base: position 44,917 of record JAKSZP010005846.1, on the reverse strand, counting down.
ATTAGGTTTTGTTTATTTCAATGATATCTGTCTTCATAAAAATTACTTTAATATTTGGAACTGACCTGTGCAGTTGGAATACAATGCTGATGCGCTGACCTCAACATCACTAGGTTCACTGATCTGAGTAGTCTAGTATTTGACTTTCTTCCATGCCTTAGTCTACCCAATAATGATTAGTTTATCTTTATAGGCCAATGAAAAAAATAAAGTGTGGAATTTTTTCCAGATTTTCAAGTTTAATAAACTATTTAAATATATATTCAAGATGAGAATTCTGATAGTCTCATCGCCATGACTGGCAACCACTTCAAAAAATTATATGAAAAAGGTTCCATCCAGAAAGTCAAAGTCATGTTGTGCAGAACTATGCCTTACAATTTCATAACAATAGATCCAAAATGCAAAGGTAGTACATTATAAGCCCCAAGAGGTTTTTAATGAGTACCCGCATTGGTATAATGTAGGTTGTGGGTAATATTGGGCGTTATTTTCAATCTCCTAACTGATATTGTGCTGACAATGTTGATAGGTTCTCAATTATTAGGAATGGCCAAAAATTAGAACAAGTTAATGGCAACTAGGCGTACAGCATTCAAATATGGTTAGAGTTTTTAATAAGTGATTAGCATTGTTTTTACTTGATTACTGATGAGACTTTTTTTGAGCATATAGTTGGAAAGTTATTATCCAGGGTCTTCATTGACAATGCCAAAATCAATCCTTGGGAGATGGAAAATTGTTTTCAATCGAGATTAAGATTCAACCATTTTTATAGGGGCTGCTAAAAAGATATAAATCAGTCTAGCCTTATCATTAAGCTCTACTGAATTTCACCATTTTTTGAAAAAGGTAGTGACAATGTGAACATTATTAGCCACGATATGATGCTTTTTCCTCATGTGGATTATTAGCCAAAAACAGATTTCCGCAGTCATGTGAAGACTTTGGTATCAATGGTGGAAGTGACTATTCCGCCTCTTCCACCTGTGCTTCTACTGAACTATATTTTTTAATTTTTGATACAACCGTTGCCCTGGGCTCTTTTTATTTCAGGACTAAAGCTTTATTTGCAAAAATTGTTCTTACACATATATGATAATAATAGGGTAAATGTGTTATTTGTTCTGGATTTTGCTCTTATATCATTATTGCTCTCAATCATAAGAAATGTTGTTATTTTTGGAAGGGAACGTTAATTTCTGCTGGATGTTGGCCCATTTTGGACTTCAAAGCTTCTGGCGCATGGTATCAAGTATCTAAAATCTATTTAGCAACTATAAAATATATTTTAACCCAATTATCTTTACACGCTGTGATATAAGTAATGTTTTACCATATGTTCTACCGCAATATAAGCATTAAAATTGGTCATAGAAAAGACTATATCAAGACTTTCGCTTCATAGTAGAGGTGATTTTAAAGTGTTTTTGAAAATATCAGCTTGAACTTCTACATTTAGAGGTTCAAGTTTATGGGCCTTTAGTATTTTAACCCTCAAACATCGATGAATCCCCCCCTTGGGTTGGGACCATCTAGTACTAAAAAAAAAAAAAAGTATTTTAACCCTCAAACTCACAAGGCACTGCATTTTCCATATATGCTTATGACCATCTGTCAGCCATGAGGGCAGAACGAGGTCTCAGCTATGGTAGGTGAACAAAAAAGGTTGTTGCTTTTATGCGTTCTGACACATCTTTCTTTAACTTTTAAAAAGATATCAGAACTAAGGATAATTTCATCTTTATTATTTTTAGTAAGTTGAGGGTTCTAAAAGTCTCAGACAATTCTACAATGGGATGACATGTTTTTTAGATACACGATTATTGAAATAAATTTTGGGCAAGATGAGCGCTTATATAGTAAAAAGTATATACCTTTTTTAGTACCATTAAATATTTCAGTATTATTTGTATTAAACTATTGGTTTTGGGGTCAATGTTATTGTTGATTCTCAGCGTATAGGCTTGATTTCGCTGAGTCAGTTTGCACAGGGTATTAGCCACTGAGCAACCAAAATGAACAATATGAAGATTGCTGACTTTATAATCAAACTCGATAAACTATATATATGGAGCTATCACCCCTTATTTTGACCTTTATTTAATATAAATCACAGACTTATATGCAACCACTTAATTACTGAAAAGGCCCCCTCTTCAATCCTCCGTGTGACTTTTTATATCTCAGTTCCCCAAGCCATATGCATCCTCATCTTGGTAGTCTTCTATTTGTCTTTCCATTTCTAGAAGTTCTCATTTATATTGAATCTTGGCGTAATTCCCCTAAATTTGCCATATGGTTGTCATTTTGATCAATTATAATTTGTATACCCTTTTCCATAAATCTCAAGACTCATCTCGATTCCCCCTCCAATCCACTGGTATGGGTAGCATATTATCCAGTCATATCAACTTCCTGACATTACCCCTCCTTTGACTGGATGATATGCTCTTTACTGTTTATATGCTTGCAGGAACTTTGTGTGAACTCGGTTGATAATATGACCCCACACAGGTTCCTTGATAGTTTAGACATCCATGCTGGTCTTCTCGATTATCTTGAATGGTTGGCCCAGATGTTGGAGAGCTTGTTTTTCCGCCCAAATCCATGCTGGTCATGGAATAAAACATGGTCCCCTACAGCAAACAGCGGGAGTCCACTCCATCTCTTCTGATCAGCTGCCTGATTGCAAATCTTCTTGAAAAACTGGTTGAGTAGGCTTCCATTTGCAGCTTAGTCAATGTATCTGTAAGAGTCTTCAAATATCGCTGGGGATCCACTCCACCAGTGTCCTCTACACACGAATAAAGCAAGGTGGGCAGAGCTGGATGTTGACCATACAGCAGTTGAACCAGGCTCTTACCATTGGACAAATGATAGATGATATTATACGCAAACACAGCTGTAGGTAGAAGGGCACTCCATTCTGAGGATCGATCCTTTACCAATTTGCGGAGTATGTTTAATAGGGTTCCATTGACCCGCTCCACCAGTCCATTTGATTCCGGATGATAGAGGGTGGTCAAAACCCGCAGATCGCCATCAACTCGTTCAACTTTGACAAGATATGTGAAGTGAAGTTGATTCCATATCTGTCAGAATGAACTGTGGGCAGCCGTGTCAATGTATAACACACTCCATAATAAACTTGGCAGTGGTGACCGCGCCCAAGTTGCTATAAGCCCTGGCCTCCACCCACCGGGTCAAATAATTGATGACAACAAATAAATACTTAGATCAATTGGCGCTAGTCATCAGAGGTCCCACTACATCAATGGAAACGGTGTGCCAGGAAAACTGGGGTTTAACCAGCTGGTATGTGGTCTTCTTGTGGAAAGGCTTTTCCACTTGACACTGATGGCAACAACTAACCATTTCCAATATGTCATAATGCATGCTCTCCCAGTAATATCAGGGTTGCAAAAACTCCAGCGTTTTCCGCAATCCTCCATGCCCTACATCCTGATGAGCATCCACAATAATCGAGGGTCTAGCCAAAGGTTTAGTGAAACTCAGCATCAAGTCTCTGATCCACTTATATAGCCCTTCCCCACATAGGAAAGTATCCTCCCTGAGACTTATCTAATACCTTGATTACCTGCGGCAGCTCATCCTGGTATTTGTTTGCCACCTTCTTCTCATACATTATGTCAGATAAATCCGCCATAATAGGGACCATTGGCAGTCAAGAAAGACAATACGCATTTTGATGTTTTGCTCCAGGGTGGTGTATAATCTCAAAATCATACGCTTGTAGCTTCAGAGCCCAACGTGTGAGCTGTCCTTCCAGTTCACGCAGGTTCTGTATCTAGCACAAGGAAGCGCGATACTTCACTACTTAGAATCTTACCCCATGTAAATATATCCAAAATTGTCTGTAGGCATAGATTACCACTAAACACTCCCACTTGGTCATGGTGTAGTTTTGTTCATGACAGTTCAAGATTCAACTATAGAATGCAACAGGATGCTCCATGCCATCATCGTACTTCTGGGATAATACTGCCCCTATAGCGGCGAGGGATACATCCATTTGCACTATGAACTATTTGTCAAAGTTGGGATATTGCAAAATGGGTGCACTTGCTACCATGGTTTGCAACAAATAAAAAGCGTTCTGGCATTATTCTGTCCGATTGAAAGAAGCATTTTTCTTTAACAACTCAAAAAGCGGGGCCCCAATGCAACTGAAATTGGAAATGAATCGTTGGTAATATCTGACCATCCCCAGAAACACTTGAATGTCCTGCTTATTACCTGGGCAAGTCATCTTGATTATTGCTTCCACCTTAGCCAGTTGAGGTTTAAGCCCATTTGAATCCACAATGAACCCGAGTTATTCTAATTGTTCTTTAAAGAAATGGCACTTCCAAAGCTTAATTTTGATATTAGTGGCAGCGAGGCGCTGAAACACTTGTTCCAAGTGTGCAAGGTGCTCTGTAAATGTCCTCGAGAACACATTGATGTCTTTGAGGTAAACTAAGATGCAGGAAAGCTTTAAATCACCTAAAACTGTATCCATGGCATGCTGGAACATAGCCGGGGTGTTGCACAACCCTTGTGGCATGTGAGTCAGCTGGAATAGCCCTCTCAAAGTGATGATCACACATTTCTCCCATTCCACTGATGGCAATTTGATCTACCAGTACCCTGAGATCAGATCTGAGGCAGAAAAATAATTCGCCCCACCCAATCAGTCTAATGCATCATCAATCCGTGGAATAGGGTAGGAATCCTTCTTCATTATGTTATTGAGTTTTTCAATAGTCAATAACCACTCAATTTGAGCCATCTTTTTTCTTTACAATGAGCACAGGTGATTCCCATGGGCTGTTCAATGGCTCTAGCATCCCTTGCACAATAAGTTTATCCACCTCATTGGAGACAACCTCTTCCGCCACTTTTGATCATCTAATAGGGTGCAATCAAATAGAAGGGTGATCCCCCATATCTATCAGATGTACCACCCCTTGAGCGCACCCCAAATCATGATCATCATGTGCAAAGATATATCTCGATACTTTTAAAATGATGTCATAGCCTTATCTTGCTTTCCGCCAATAATCCCATAAGCGCTTCCCGTGGAACCATGGTCAATATGCTGAATGATGAGCTTGCCGGTAGTCTGAGATCCTCCCATGAGCCAAAATCATAAATATGGCGAACTTCCTATATAGGAACTAAGTGTAGGTAAGCCACCACTTGATGCCGCTGGATCGTTATTGTCTCCTTCTGTAAGTTCACTAGCAGCACTTTCACCTCCCCATTCCCAGGTAGCAGTAACCCCGGATCCACATGTGGTTCAAGCTGCAAGTGCTGGTGAGGCGCCATAATTTCTCCATAAAGCCCTTTAGGGACATCAATTTTAAGCTCAGTCCCTACTATGCACTGGTATCCAGATGGTAAGCTCAAAGTGCTTGCTGCCCAAAGCGGGATCCCTTTTACTCATAAATCTGGTTGGGGAGGGCCCTGGTCTGCCACTTCAGTCATCAGTAATGAACATGAATCACTCCATCGCTGTACGCTAGATTGATTTGACTAGAGCGGAACAGATCCATTTGGATTCCACAAGAGGTAAAATATACGTGGATCTGTTGCCCTAAAATAGTAAGAGTTTCCTCCGCCATATTTATCACAACACCAAATTTCCTCATAAATGCCGCGCCGATTAACATGACGTAGTTGTTATTTGGCAAAACCACCACCAGAGTGGAAGCCTGGACTGACCCTAATTGTAAAGGCAACGCGCTATATGCTCCTTCAGACACAGTGCTATGCGTTCCCATGGTCCCATATACTACTCAATGGTCCACATCCAGTTCAACAGAAGTTTAGCCACCAACTGGGTAGAGACTATGTTCACAGGGGCTCCCATGTCTATGATAGCGCGGATTTTTGTGTTTTGAACAAAAATGTTGCAGTAAGTGCATTCTGAGTAAGAAGAACCGTCAGTGTTTGTTACATGTACGTCTAAGGGCTTTGTGTCACTCAAAAAGGAGGAAATGCCCTTGGTGACCTGAGGATGCTCACTAGTAATTTTCCCACCGGAATGGCTATGTTAACCCCTACTAAAGAGGCGACGTCTGTCGAGGGATCCGCGTTGCTGGTGCCAGTCTGTTCCAGGATCTGTCACGCATATGGCTTTGGCCTATCCTGGTGGAACTCGGGGCTCTGGGGTGAACTTTTACTCTTGGAAGTGGAAGCAGGGGTATCCAATGGAAGCTGTTGGTATAACAAATCATCTGATTGAGGCTCAAATTCTACCTGTAAAGATGTTTGGGAACTGTTAGGGATAAGTGAATTGGACTTAGCGGAGGTAAATCGTCCCATCTCTACTCTGCTCAAGCTTTTCCCTGCTCGATTTTCTCAGTTGGCATCACATATACTTGTGGGTTGTTAGGGCAATTACCTGCATAATTTCCTCTTTGTCCGCACTGGAAGAAAGTATTCATAAAAAATTCATATATATAGCTTGTGGTGGAAGGACAAGTTTGGAAGTTGCTGGTATAGTTCCAAGGTCATGGATGAACCAGCGAAGCATCCATAGGCTCAAAGGGGTCCACTGACTCATATGAGGGATGATTACGTTCCAGCGGCTGATAACCCAGTTGCTGCAGCCCATATCCTGAAGAGTTCGGAGCGGAGACAGAAGAAGTTTTTTAGGCTATGTTGGGAGCGCTGATTGTGGCGGAGAGTCGTTGTAAAATGTTCATGATTTGGATAAGTCTGGCATCTCCATCCAAAACGTGAGACACAGCATTATATAGTTCCCAATATTGTTTGACAGCTGCCGTCATCACTATACTTAACATCCTCAGCAGATAAAATGTTAGCTCCAAGTAGTACATGTGCTTCCGCTGAGAAACGTTCAGTGAATTCTAACAGGGTCTCATTTTGGTGAAACTTTATAGTCATAAAGTTGGCTTTCCATTAGGCCATCTTGGTAGCACCCCCAGAACATCCAAAGAACAATCGCTTTAACTTCTTCATAGGATACCGAGCTATTAGGAAGATAGCAGGTAACTTGATCAGCGCTTTCCACATCTAGAGCGGACAGCAACATCTTTGCTTTCCATCAATCAGAAGCCCCTTCCATGGCGAATTCAAAATGCTTAAGTAACCATGTAGATTCCTGCCGTGACTGAAAGGAGGTAATTTTTGATTTGAACAACTTCGCCTTGCTCTAGGTTCCTGCCACAAGGTGCAAAAGAATTGGTTCCAGATCAACTATGGGAACCACCCCTTTGTGCATTATCATACGGCTGGCTGGATTGATTTGAATCTGTCAAAAAGGACTCAGAAGAAGTGGTGTAATTTGGGGGGTCCATTGTAACGCCTGAGGGATATTTGTTAGCTGATCCATAGCATTCTTCCCCCAAATCGCCACTAACTGCACCACTTCCCTTGGCTCCGGCGTGCTCTGCAAAATGTTCATTGATCAACTGCTTCACTTTAACTGAATAGCATATACACTTTCCATCCTGGAATTCCTGTTACAGCTTTATACTGATATTGCAACTCCTGACGCAATTCCCTCTCAACGTCCAGTTTCTGCTCCATGGATTGTAGTCACGAGAGGAAATCTTTAATTATGTTTTGTATGTGGGTGTGCTAACAGTTAGCATTATCTGCTTGTCAATTGGTGTTGTTTATTTAGTTAAGGAGGGAGGATTGTTCCTGTACCAATTCCTCATTTGCTTATCAAAGGGTATCAAGGCGCCCTTGTATGTCCGCATACTCTCTTGTCTCACCAATTGGAAGAGGGAAGGATTGACGGCGCTCATCCTGGCTAACAACTTCCAGTTGTGTAACCCAATGGATTAGCTGGAGATATTCAGGAGACATTGACCAAAGGATAAGCGCATTATCTGTCATTCGCTGGTTACTCCATTTAATACAAAGTTGTGTTAATTCAGATGATAAGGAGCTGACTTGGTCTGCCACATGCCATTCCATCGGTGTCATTTTTTCCTTAAGATGAGCAATCACAGCTTTGTGAGCTTTCGCCCATTTGGATAGATACATCATAAAGCACTCAGTATTATTCCCCAACGCTGTTATGTCCTGAATCCACTCTGCCAATAGGCCATGCTGATCCAACAGTTCTCTTATTACTCGAGGTAATTCTAAACTTAATTGTGGTACCAAAATGTCCAATTGATGGCGGACGTCCCCAACATGATGGTCCTTCTGTACCAGCGCCCCTTGTACATCCAAAACAAACAATCGAGGCAGTTGAGCAGGAGGCAAGTATTGTTTTGATGTGCTTAAGAAAACTGTAATACATCTCCAATTTCTATACTGTGGTGAGCCAGCACATGCAGTAGCTGGTGAATTGACGGTTGCACATAAGCGACTAGATACTCCTCAACTCCGTGAGTACCAAGGCGGTGAGCCAACCCCGTTGTAGTCACATCCAGATAAGACATGTACAGGGAATATCGATTTTCTTGGTCTCGTTGGTTATAGAACAAACTCAGGGCGTATTCCCCAGCCTCATCTTCATATAGGCGATATCCACACATCAGCCACTCCATAATATCCCGCAGCTGCTGAGGAGTCACATTTGTGGAGCATCCTTGTTGGTTGGTCATCAGCTCAGGGCAATTTTCAAATTGCAGATTGATCATAACTTCATCATCCCTCAGTTCAGTTACAGTAAATAATGTAAGTTTGTTGTTAGGTGCCTCCCATGCTTCTTCAGCATACTGTGCATGGAATCCAATTAAATCTTGTTGGAACAAATGAGGGCTTATCATCATAGCCTAGCATCAAAAAACTACATTTGACCATTGGCCCCCTGTAATGAGCACCAATGTTAGAAAATTGACTATGGGCTCTACTAGTTGGCAGACTAACCATTATGAAGACTGGTCAGCCCTTACCATTTCACCTTAGGAGATGGGGCCAGCAGCACCGTCTAGCCCCTTGGCATATCACCCGCGTTATTTGGGGATCCCCTAGCCTAAACTCCAACCAAAGAATTAAATATAATAATAAAAACAAAGGTAGAATAGGCAAAGGGAGATATTTATTAAGAAGGAAGTGCCAGGTATTTATACTATATACAAAAGGGATACTGCACCACCACTGACTTATTGGCTCTTCTGCTAGTTCTTCCAGCCAAACACTCCTCTTCTTCTACTACTACTCTATTCTCTTCCCTGGTGTCGACCCTCTTGTTCCATCCTTCCCAATGTCCAAATTAGTTTTGGCTCATCCTCAGCCTTAAGTTGCCAGTGAACCATATAAATAATAAATCTAAATAAACATCAAATTTGGATCTGACCTTTGAGTTAGTAATAATTCACTGGAAACAACTTCAGTTGCTCACTGTGACTCAGAATATATTAGCATCTCGCTGACATCTCTTCTTGACTTATCTCAGTCAACTGAATAGGAATCGCCTTATTCAGGCAATAATTGGTTATACTAAATAAGGCACCAGAAACAACCCTGGTCACCTCAAACTCATAATTGTCAGATCCACTGACATCAAATAAATAGTACAGGCAGTGAAATCAATAATGGATGATTGAAGCAAATACATCAGCCTTCCGCCAGAAATCCCACAACAGTCCACAAATGGAATTTGGCATCGAACACTGATTCTGCTTGAATGATACCAATTGGATCATCCTCAGCTATTAGTCACTGGTAATCCTTATACTAATTTGGGGCCACCAATTGGCCCCACTTGAACTTATTTCCAAGCTTGGCAGAATACTAATTCTGGCTCAACCCATATTGGGGAGCAACTAACCAGCAATCACATTAAAACATACAAAATTAAGTCAATAAGCCATTCTTCTGGGATTGGATATTTCATCCCAAATAACGAAAATATTGGAGGATTTCATCTGGTTAAAATTCTGACATTTCCCCCCACTTTACCATATGATAAAAACTCCTACTTCCAACCTCAGTGAGTGGGGCGAGTGTCCAGGGCTTTCCCCTCCCTGCCACCAACAACCACTGAAACCAAACCACAGTGGCACACCTCCGCTCCTCTTCACCAACCAATCAGCTACTCAAGCACCAACCAGCAGAGTCCCCCTGTAGTGAGCACCACTGTTGAATCTCAGCGTATAGGCTTGATTCCGCTGAGTTGGTTTGCACAGAGGATTAGCCACTGAGCAACCAAATTGGATGATATGAAGATCGCCGACTTTCTAATAAAACTCAATAAACTATATATAGATCTATCACCCCTTATTTTGACCTTTATTTAATATAAATCGCAGACTTATCTGCAACCACTTAATCACCGGAAAAGACACCCTCTTCAATCCTCCATGTGACTCTTTATATCTCAGTTCCACAAGACAGATGAATCCTTGACTTGGTAGTATTCTATTCATCTTTCCATTTCTAGAAGTTCTCATTCATATTGAATATTGGCGTAATTCCCCTCGATTTGCCAAATGGTCATCATTTTGATAAATTATAATTTTTATACCCTTTTACATAAATCTTGAGACTTGTCTCGCTTCCCCCTCTAATCCACCAGTATGGTTAGCATATCATCCAGTCATATCAACTTGCCAACAGTTATTCTCAAGAGAAACCATGTCATGATAATGTTCTGTACTGCTGAAATCAGTTCTTCATCATGGGTTTATACACATCTTTTAGATGTACTTGGCCAATTAAGTAAAACTTTATTATAATCTCTCAACACAAGGCTGTTTGAAATAGAGCTAGTTGCCATAAGTATCTTTTTTTGAGTCTGTCATGCTCTTTGTGATATATAAAGTTACTTTTTTCAAAAAAAGTATGAATTTATTTGACTTTTTATTTATTTGCAGTTTATATAAAGATGGTTTACTGAAATTAAGCGCCATCTCATGATAGAGCAGCATTCTTGTATTGAAAGTTTGATATGACAATAGAACTTGTGAATTAAGCCCTAATCACCACATTTTTCCCTCCACCATATCTAAGAATGGAGACAGTTTTGTTAACTATCAAATGTCTATTTGTGACGCCGCTAGTCAAATTGTTTAACTAAATAATGACCTGAGTTATCCTGGTATCAGACCAATTAATTAGATAACTGTCCCCCTCTGGGGTCAAAGCTTCCAGAATAAAAAGGACTGTTGTCAAGTGAGACTTTGCCCTTAAATAGGAAAAGATTAATTTGGAAAAAAATGGGAACCATAATTAGATGATACTCAAACTTGATACCATAAAATGCCATCCAGAAGCTCTTCCACAATGGAAAGCCAAAAATCCTGGAAGACACTCTAAGAAAGTGGCTGCAGTCAACCCTTCTATTGTATGTGAAGAGAAGATCCTTAATGAAGAGGACTTGGACGTTTCATCCAGAACATGACACCTAGTCACCCTTTAGATATTGAAAGCTTTAACAAATTAAAGGGATCATATAATTTCCTTAGCAATTTTATATATAACCTTACCTCTTCTACAGCTATAAAATTAGTACTGTAACTTTTGACAATGCATATAAACTGGACTCTGAAGAAATGAAAAGTGCTATACCGTTGCATCTCTCCAACCATTTAAATCAGTCAAACAATCACAAAAGACAATCTAAAGACTTCCTTTCCTACTGCTCCAGGCACCTGCAATCTTTTATAATTGGTTTTCATTGGTGAAACCTCAAAACATGGTTCTCACTACCGAAGTACCACAAGCTGTAACCAGTTAAATAATCAATCAAAAACATGGAACATAACGCTAATAACGGATCCTCTCCACTTAATGGGAAGAGTAGCATTACTTGATGGGTTAGTACTTCACGCTTTTTTTTGTAACACCTATTTAACCTTATGCCTAGAATTCTGGGCTACATTGGAGTTCAACTTTTTAACGCGGAACCCCAGTCAGTTCTATCCAAGCTGACAAATTAGACTATTCCATCCAGCAGATTATTGATGGGATAATTCCACTGAGACCCATTCTAGTCATTAGCGAGTTATGATGTCCCCACCTACATGCAAAGACTTTACAGCTCTGCTGCCTTAGCTAGCAGTGATTTGGTCACGTAGCAGAACCTTAATTACGGCAGTTTGTAAATCCCTCCCTCCATCATTTTCTCCGATTGGTGGGGTTACATCATAAAGGAATACTACTCCAGCTAAGATTAGTATAAAGCCTTACTCCAACCTGGTTAAACCAATATGAATCCATCTCTAGTTATGTCCACAATAATTGGGAAGCTATCTGGGTCAACCGGCGCTTTATTAATGACATCCAAGGTCAAATCTCCCTGTTGGACTCTGGAATCTCTGGATATATGTATGCCCACCTTACTCATTGACTAACGAATGTGGTCTCTGAGGTACATGAATACATCTACAAAGTCTTAGAGGCTGCCACACAACTCAAACTCTGAAATCCATCTTGTTGCAATGCTTGTGTCATGTAGAAGCCCTGATAAATCAGGTTTAGTGCCTAATTGACACCATCAATGAAGGTCCAAGAGGTCCCAAGGGGACTGAAGGATTACCAGGCTCCTTGGGGCCCCCTGGTCCCCCTAAGTCACCAGTTCCCCCAGCTGAAGACTCTGTAGACCCCATGCGTGGCAAGATGCTCAAAGAGTTTGAGAACTTTTAGAAAAAAGTTAATAGCATCACTTAAGGGTGTGAAGTTCACCCTGATAGGAGACCTAACATTTCTGCCATCACTTTAAGCACATGCGACTTTGAAATGGAAATGTATGGTAGTATATGAAGTTTACCAACACATATTTAATGAGATGAAACAGAAAAATACAATTTTTTAGTCTAGTGTCAGCTTCCAAGAGTGAATAATTCTAAACTTGAAATTTCAAATTAATAATAATGCTGACACCAGCGCACTTAATTGATATTAGAAAAAATTGCAGGATGACTTAGAGAAGATCCAAAAAAATTGGACTAGCAGGCTCCCTATGCATATGCTGAGTCAGTGTCAACTAATTCAAGCAGGATTATCAAGCTGACATCCATACCCTCTCCACACCAGTCAGTTAAAACTTTAAGTCTAGCTTCAAGGAATGATTTGATTCAAGACAAGAAAGCATTTCATCTTTATTAGATGTTTTTGAGAGTGCTATGAAAGAAGCCACTAACCACCAAAGGTTAATGCATATACATACCTATATTTATGGAGAAGCGTGTGAGATTATGATCCCCACCTTTATAAATGTCTGATCTGGGCCCATGTCAAAACCTCTTTTGTACAGGAAGTTGGCTCTGATCAGAGCCACATGAGTCAAAAACAATCCTTAATGACTACTTTACTTAATAAAAACCTCCTTCTATTTTTCACATTACTTTTATGCTATTGTGCAACCGCTATTCACTACTAATTAAATCTCTTTAGGTGATGCTAATACCGCCATCCTTTCCAAGCTCAAATCTTGTCCCAATGCTTATCCCCATTTGATAGGACTTAAGCGAACCTTTACTATCATCTTCGACATCAAAGAGGCACTGAATGAGATCCTCAAACCCATTTTGATCAAGTACCCCCCACAGTTTGAGCTCCTCCTAAACTTATAGTGCATGCTCTGAAGGCCAAGAAGAAAGGATTGCCTACTTGCTCCTAATGCAAAGATCGGTAGCACACCAAGGAGAAGTGCTATAGATGTTGGGAATAAGAGGCAGAATATGAACTGTCATGAAAAGAGAGGTCAGCATGAAGATAGAGGCTTATCATTCTGAAACCTCCCCTGTCATGCTTCTATTCAAGTCTGAATCCCCGTAGAGGTCACCATTGGAGAACCCTGAATTGAGTTGAACAATATTGATACTAAAATTCTTGATTATGTTTATTTTCATGACGATTTGCTAATGTTTCTTGCCCCAACACCTCAATTTAATAGTCTGGTCATTCTTGACATGGTTTAGGTTCATAGAAGTTACGTACGCCTTAATAGATAGTAGTCCTTCAACGAACTTCACTTCATTCAAACTATTGAAGCAAATTAAGATCGCGCAAATATGCCCCATTATACTGAATACAGCACTGATTGGCCTCAATGTTCATGATCACTAGGAGCCTACTTCGTGATCCCCTTACAGTTTAGGACTATTTCATTAAATGCCTTGTCCATAGCTCTGGATACCTCTATCTATAAGTTATTGCTGGGCACCCAATTATTCTGAGAATATAATGACATCAATAATTATGTGGAAGGGTCTATCCTTGATAAGTACTTGCTTTCCCTTAGTCTTTGAGACAGCCAAGGATAGCACGTAGCGCATAAAGGCTCAGACCTGTTTATTGGAAACCAAAACTGAATTGATCATCTTGACTATCATGTGCGAGGTTCATGCATGGAACTACCCCTTGCTTAGTGGATGGGGCTAAAGGGATGCCTGTACATTCTCCAGAGTCTAAGGTAATTCACTCAGGGTCACAGATTATAGCAGAAATCCAGATTCATGTGAATACTACCTGAGAGCCTTTAGAAACCTGAAGGACTTAAATATTTACGCGTAAAAGTCTTAACCTGCCCTGGTATCTTCGACCCCACATATGCCATCTCCATCTTTGTATTTCTGTATAACCTGACTCAGAAAGCCCATACCATTGGTCCATATACTCCAATCGCCTATCTACGCTTAGTACCATTCAACAATATCAGCTGTGTCCTTGGGCTTAGGAACTCAGTGACTATGATTTAGAAGAGCTCACATTGTAGCTCTAATCACCACCTTTAGAGGGAAGACCTTACCCCAGAAATAAAATGATGAAGGTTGGTGAACTTAGAGAGAGTAATTCTGACCTATACTTTACTTCCACATACAACTTTAACAAAATGAAGGGGGTTGTGCACAATCTAGAGATTTATGACGCTTCACTCAGTGGCTCACAACCCTACTGGAGGATCAAGGTTGAGAGGACCAGGTTCCACTGAACTCTAGGAGCTGTTGACTTTAGGGTTGTTGTAAACTTGCGAAGTCCTTAGGCATCTTCTCTTCTGTTTGTTAGAAAAAGGATAAAGCTATTGTGTTGTCCTGGGTTATGGTAAGCTTGATGCAGAAACACAAAAGGATAGATATCTCCTATCTCAAATCAATGTATCACTTCAGCTCCTAGCTGGGACCCTGTATTTCTCCATTATGGATCTTGTTAGTGGGTACTGACAAATAAAGTAGCATTGAGGAATAAGCCAAGTGTTACTTATTGCCAATGAAGTCTGTTGAACCGACCCTAATGCTAAAGGGGCTATTTAACGCCTCTGCCATCTTCCAGCGAGCTATGGACGGGCTCCTAGGTGAATTGAAGATGTCTTGCGTCCTAGTATACCTCAATGATATTACTTTTTCTCCAAAACCCTCTTTAGCCACATAAAGCACCTCTTCCAATTTTTAATCAGCTTTAGGAAGCATCCCTGAAGCTCTAACTAACTAAATGCTCATTCTTTGAAATGAAGATGGAATTTTTAGGTAATAAGGTCACAGAACAAGAATTTAAGCCATTTTCAGACAAAGTCACCACAATCAAGAAAATGAAGCCACTCCAAAACCTTTGAGCATAAAAGTGTTCATAGGCATAGTAAGATATTTCAGGTAATTTAGCCCATTATATGCTAACCTGGACGAACTTTTGTTGTATATGCTACTCAAGAACTTTCTCTTTAAAGCAAATAGGAACAGGACCATGCTTTTAATTTACTTAGGACCACACTAAACTCTCAGCATGTGTTGATCCATCTGAACTTTTATCAACCCTTTTTCCTACTTACCAATGCCAGTGATGTAAATGTAGGGCCAATCCTAGACCAACTAGATGAACAACAAGTAGATCAACCTGTGACCTATGTTAGTATGACTTTAACAAAAGCTGAACGGAACTACAGACAACTGAGCATGAATGTTTAGCTGTATTACTAGGGGTCAAGCACTTCTGACAATATGTATATAAGAATTACTTCACCATCATCACTGATCATGCTTCCTTAAGCCGGCTTCAACAGATGAAAAATTCTAACGGCTGTTTGTCTAGGTGGGCTCTCCAGATTCAAAGCTATGACTTTACTATCATAATCCGGTGGGCACAACTACAAAAACGTACATAAATTTCCAGGATGCCAAACCTTGCAGTATTATTGCCTTAGGAAGACCGCTTATATGATTTGATTGGCCAGCCAGAACAATGGGAATTGAACCCCTAGAAACATTAAAGTCGTTATGGACAAAGGCCCAGAACAATTAGATAAGTTAGCAAAAATACAAACAAGTCAACAGAAAATGGATGCCATACCTACAACCCTCCTTTCAAACAAATATCATCTTCAAAGGACATGACTCTGTAGGACATGTGGAAGTAAAAAAAATTTTGGCAAAGGAAACATTGATACTGGTATTGGATGCTTGAAACTATTTAGGAGTTCTTAGATAATTGCTTGATGTGTAAACCACGATTGGTGGTCTCTCATACCAGCATGAAGTTGTTGCCCCCTCTTCGCTATTTATAGTAATTAACATGGATGTCATAGGACCCCTATCCATGAGCCTCCATAGTCACCGCTACATCATCCTAGCCATTGACCATCTAAAAAAATAGGTTGAGCCAATCTCAGTTCCTGCCGCTACTTCTAAGGCCACACCTTGGTTTTGTGTCTCTCCATTTTCACCCAACATGGTGCCCAAAATTTTTGCTTTCATGCAATTGGTTGAACTTTACCTCACAAGTTGTCCAGAGCTGACAACACTATTTATTTCTAATAAACATTTCACTGCACCCTATAACTCTTCTATAAAAGGTGCAGTGGAACGTGCGAATGGCACCCTTGTTTCTATCCTCCACAAAATGACCACCACAGACCCCATGTGATGGACACCGCCTGCCAACTGCATTATTGCCTATTATATCAGTTACCCCTGAGTGTTATAAATGTCCACATTTCATACCCACTATAGTAGGAAACCCTGACCGCCTAGTAGCGTCCAACCTTTATAGGAATCTGCCTCTGCTAACACTTGCAAGTTGACGATGAGGGCATTAGACAATGAGATAAGCAGGCTGCGAGCGCTTGCCATCCAAGCCATTGCCTTTACCAACACAAGGAAGAATACCCGGTCTAACGCCAAAAATCCAATTCTCCCCTTATTTGATATTAGAGAACTTGGTTTATTCTATCCCATTGCCCTGGTGGGTGTCCAGATAAGTTGGACACTTCCTGGTCAGGACCCTATTATGTACATATAAGGCTAGTTCCAAATACTCCATTGCATAAGTCATCAAGGCAAAGAGGTTAACCACGTACATCCTAGGTTCCTGCTCTCTTATGTCCCCCTCTACCAGGATCTTGAAGGGTTATTACTGGCGTTAAAATTTAATATTGTCCCCAAACTATCTTTGGACCAGACCAATAAACCATTTGAACATCCTACTCTGAGGTTAAGCCTTCTGGAATCAAATGGATTGTTGTAAATTGAGCGCATGCCCTTAAACAGGATAAGATTAATGAAGAAGTTTTGAGAAAGTTGTGAGAAGAGACTCCATCTTGATACCAGAGACTGCCATCTAGAAGCCTTTCCACAATGAAAAAGCCAATAATCATGAAGTCACTCAAAGTAAGTGGTTTCAGATTGACCCTTATACTAGATGAGAAGCAAAGACTCTTAACAAAGAGAACAAGAGCGCCCCATCCAGCACAGGACTCCTAGTCGCCCTATAAATATCAAAAATTTCAACAAATAAAAGGGGCCAAATATTTTCCCTAGAAATTTTATATTTAATTTTACCTCTCTGCGCAGTTACAAGACTCTGCATCATAACCCAGTATATTGCTTATAAATTGGACCCGAATAAAAAAATGATTAACCATCGCCTCTCTCCAGCCATTCAGATTAATCAATCCATCCCATAGACAATCTCACAACTTTCATTACTAATGCTCCAGGCGCTTGCTATTTTTATAAACTCTTTTTGGTGGAAACCTGAAACTGCTAGTTATATTGGACATATGCATAACATGATATTATTAATTCTTATAAAAATGCTTTTTTGCCAATTTTCCTGATCTAAGAGGCTCTTTGACTAGGAATC
Organism: Massospora cicadina; assembly: GCA_022478985.1. NCBI lineage: Eukaryota > Fungi > Entomophthoromycota > Entomophthoromycetes > Entomophthorales > Entomophthoraceae > Massospora > Massospora cicadina. Next base: position 26,905 of record JAKSZP010005846.1, on the reverse strand, counting down.
CATATAATTGGCATGAGCTTCAGCTTTGTTTTATGACGGGTAACGTCACATACTCACTCATTAGATAATACATCCTGAGTAAAAAGTTTAGCAGTAACCTATGTACTATAAGAATTTTATTGTTCTACAAGCTTATTAGTCCACTCATAACCTTTAGTTGCATTCTCATAACTAGCAAAAATAGCTATATTTTTTTATTTGAGGTGGGTCGACCTTGGGACAAATATACAACTCTGAGAATGTTTTCTAGCCAGTACAGGTTTCAAACTCAAAACCTGCACTAGGGGTGGAAGCAGTTTTAGCCTCTTGGCACCCACCCTTCAAAAATAGTTATATTAACTTATTGGAACTTTTAAGTTTCTCTTGTAACCAAGGTTGGAAATTCTTTTTTCCTCATGCACACAATAACCTTATAATTTTATGAGCTTTTATCGCCAGATCTTTCATGTGTGCTTATTTTTGGCAGCAACTAAACCAACTAGTAACTTAACTTCAGCCTGACAATCATCAAGATATCAGGAAATGGCTGTCAAGTTTGCTTCTCTATACTTGAAGTTAAAGTTCTACCTTTAGTGCTTGAAGGGTGGTTAGCCGAGCAGGTAAAACTGCTTCCACCCTAAGGGCAGGTTTTAAGTCTGAAACCTGTACTGGCTAGAAAACATTCTCAGAGTTGTATATTTGTCCCAAGGTTGACCCACCTCAAAAATTACCTTTAGTGCTTGAATTAAAAGGTATAAAAGAGACCAAATGAAGGGTAAATCTGATTTAATTCTAGCCTCATTTAGAAAAATACATTCAGCATTATCTTCACACTGTCAGTTGTTATTTTATTATACATTGGACAGTACAGTGCCTATTATTGTTGAGATTAGATCTATGAATACAAGGGTTTAAATCCTTGTCATCTGAACGAGTTGAATAAGGGTTCAATGATCTCCAATTCAATTGTCTCTAAGTTAGGTTGCTGTATAGTAAATCCCCAATTATATGTGGTGCCCTTGCCACCCAAGTCCGCGGATAATCGGGGTTTTACTGTAATTACATGGTCAGCTAGATTAAGCCCATAAAAGTATTGCTTAATATCATAGTACCCCCATTATTGGGGTGGCATAGTTCAGTACAGTAAAGCCCTAACTATCCGGAGAATTGGGTGGCAAGGGCACCACAGATAATTGGAGATTTAACTGTATTTAAATTTAATTTTATGAGATTTCTAATTTTTGATTCTTATTAGTTATTGTGTTACAGTTTGAGTAAGCATCAAGTTTGTTAAGTGTATAGTTAATGGTAAACACTAAATTGTTTAAATGGGAAGACTATGGGGATAACTCACTTAAATTCTCAACTCCTGCTGCCATAATTAAGAAAATAGCTCTACTGATATATCCTCAATAAGAGCCAAGTGTCATAGTGCGCTCATCATTCTTAATCTCACATGGTAAGACTTGGATATATGAAGGCACAAACGTTGTAAATAATATACCTCCTTTGCAATGGTAACATCTTCTAAAATTATCTAGTAAATAAAAATAATTTCTTTTCCAGATAGATTACAATCAAACTTGCCTTTACCAACATTTTACTACTGGTCTAAAGATTGAAGATAATAGAAATAAAGATATAAAAAAGAGAACATATGAAAATTTTTGGATAATTTTTGATGATTAGGTGATATTAAAGTTATACCTCTAGTAATATCTTTAGATATTCTCACTACTAATAATGAGTTCATTCATATCATGTCAATTCTTTGAAGGTCATGGCCATGTTGATAAAAGTACCTAAAACCATATTGGTCTACTTCTTTTTAAATTAGAAGCAATCAATTTGGCTTAATAGTGAGTAAAAACCCTTTTATTCTCAAGAGATTTCTGGGTGCAATAGTGGAAATTTAATCAATGCTTAACCTCCCCATTGCCAGCCTGATTTAAGCTACATTATAAACTTAATGTACCTAATTGTGATCGAAAATATAATTGGAAATCTAAATAACGTAACTTCTGTTTAGACGTTGACTGCTCTATAACACTAAATACTACCATTCAGGTCATCTAATTTAAATTAGTTCTAAATTCATCAGATTTGATACCAAAAAATAAGGCATAAACTGAAATCTAAACGCTAAAAAGGATTAAGTTACAATACAACTAAAGCAGTAAGACTTGCAATTAGCAAAAGTAGAGTCCTACTGTGGCATCAAAAAGAAAAGGTATTATATTTTCCTAAGTGCTTTTAACTAGGGACTAATGCTTACATAATTACAATGCATAAAAATGGCTCTAAAGGTAATATATTAAATTATGCTGATAAATTGGAAAGAATTTTAGGACTATATTAATCAAGGCAATCTATCAGATTTGATTGCACCCTTGAAAGGTTTATTATTTGAGTCAACCATTAAAACAAGTAATAGTAACCATACAAATATTAGAATCAGTATAAATATCTTTATTTCTTATATCAACCTTTCAGTCAATAGATCTTTTTTTCAAAAAAGTTAATTTTTTTGCACTTATATGATATAAACTGAATCCATTAATATTCACATAGAGTCTCTCATTTTTATCCTCCCCTAAGAAACCTCATCTATGTATGAGACCTTCACCAACCTAGCCTTAAAAACCAACTTTGAAACAAAAATATTATTACACTGTAAATGTGGCACCTGTTCATAAGCTCGTGGCTTGGTAACCCCAACTAGCCAAGAGTTCACAGTACCTGACAATATGAACATTAACCCACTATTACCATCATAACTTATAGTTGTTCCTTTGAGAAGATGTAGTACAATTTTGTGCTTTCTTTAAAATTATTATTTTTCACAAGCCTATTATAACTTACAACAAAAAAGCAGGTACCAAAGAGATTGTGAAGCACCGTCAGATTTAGATAGTAATGATACCAGACTATGCACCAGCCACCTATCCATTGTCTTTTGATGGATAATGACCTCAACAAAGGCAAAAATGCCACACAATGATTTGCTTGCAGTTCACATACTAATATGAGTTGTATTGAAAGTAAAACAAAAAATTGATGGCAGAAAGTTTTTTAGCTCATTAATATTCCTCTATGTTGTTCACCTGCGCACTGAAAAGATATGAAGACAGTTGAGGACTGTGAGGCCTTAAATGCAGTTCTGTTAGTAACTCTTTTCCCACAGAAACCCATGTTAAATTAGCATATTGCTTTGGTAAAGTTTTATTAAGAAAACCAGATTCTTTAAAATATATACAAAGATTAATGGAGACTTTTTTAAATTGCGTACTGGAATGATGAACTAAAAGCATAGATTTTTGACGGGGTTTGTGTAGACAGCTTACTAAATTTATCATCCACAGCCCTATTACATCATTATTAGAAAAACTACTGAAACTAATGAAGTACTGATATTTGATCTAATAAAACAAGTAATACATCAGAGCTAGAGAAATTAAAATATCAAAAAACCTAGTTTCTGCGAAAAAAAAGTTTAAAGTATTTTTGATTTTAAAATGAAGTTGTATTCTTCTAACAGGTTTTATAAGCAATTGTTTGTTTGATAGTATGACTACAAGGATGATTATTTATGAGCGTGTGGTTCAGAGGTTGGGGCTGAAACTAAGAGAAGTCTATTAAAGTAACTATGTGAATTAATTAAATTTTGTAAAAGTAGTAAAACGTTAGACCAGATTAATTTAAGTGATCTTATCAAGGCTAGTGTCTCCTTAAAGAACTGAAACTCAGAGTTCTCAAAAACGTAATGTGGATCTGCAAGTTGATGGCAGGGTTTATGGATGAAAGTCATACGGGTTAAAGGACAACAAGGAATAAATTTCAGAATTTGTGGCTCATATGTTATGGCCAAAAAGACAAGGATATTACCATAAAAAACTTTGATAAAAAGGAAACAGTCAGTGGTTTTTTAGTTATTGACCTTTAGATTTAAGTATCTCAGATTTACTTTTGTAATAGTCCTTGGATCTAAAGAAATGCCTCATCCAGCGATTCTTGGTTTCCCATGGTTGGTCCAGATAGAAATTTCATCATGATTGCATCCACAACTTAATTCCTGTGGTAGTGGTGAGTTCCTAATAAAGGTTTTAAAAAGGAATGAGTCCAGATGAAAATTGATACAGTAGTTCATACAATTGTATCAAAGCCCTTTAACAGTAAATTACTAGTAATCTCAATGAAATGGGCTCAAGCATTTAGTAAAAAATTTGCATTTGGAACCTTGGTTACCAATTAACAATGAAATTAAGATATCCGATGGAGAGCATCCTGTGATTGGACCAATTTATGGCTATATCCAATAGAAACATGTGGCTTCTCAAAATCATTTTGTTATTCTAAAAAAAGTTTTATACAATATTTTATGACTTCCATGTCACTCCCATCACTGTTTGCAAAATAATATGAAAACATAAGGGCTGTGTCATAAAAATGACTATGGGCTCTGCTAGTTGGCAGGCCAACCAGTCTTCATACTGGTTGGCCCTTGCCATTTTGCCCTGGCACGGGGCCAGCAGCGCCAGCTGACCCCTTGGCATGTCACTCACATCATTTGGGGATCCCCTAGCCCAACCCCCAAACAAAAAATTAATATAAACTTAAATCAAAAGGTAGATTGGACAAAGGGAGATATTGATTAAAAGGGAAGCGCCAGGTATTCATACTATCTACAAAAGGGCTACTGCACCCACCGCTGACCTATCAGCTCCTCTGTTGGTTCTTCCAGCCAACCACTTTTTCAACCTTCCGCTGCACTTACTCACTTCCCTGGCGTTGACCCTCTCACTCCATCCTTCCAAATGTCTGATTTAGTTTTGGATCATCCTTGGCCTTAAGTTGCTGGTGAGCCATATAGATTAATCTAAATAAACGTCAAATTTAGATTCAACACTTTGAGTTGATTATTATGCACCAGAAACCTCTTTGGTCGCTTTCTTTGACTCAGAATATCTTGGCATCTTGCCGGTGACACTTTTTGACTCTTATAGTCAGTTGATTGGGAATCGCCTTATTCAGGTGATAGTTGATATAATAAATATGAGACACTGGAAACAACCTTGGCTGCCTTGAACTTGTAATTGTCAGATCTGCCAACATCAAACTATTAGTACAGGCAGCAACATCATAGATGGACAATTAATAGCAAATAGTTGGCTTTTCCAACAGAAATTCTCACAACGGTCCACAAATGGCAGTTGGCATCTAATGCTGATTCAGCATACAAATACTAATTTGATTACTATTGTCTATTAGTCGCTCCTGATCCTTATACTAATTTGGGGCCGCCAATTGGCCCCACTTGAACCTACTTCCAAACTTGGTGGAATACTAATTTTGGCTCAACCCAATTGAGGAGCAACTAATCAGCACTTGTATCAAATACCACGAATTTAGTCAATGAGCCTTTCCACCAGGATTGGCCATTTTATCCCAAATATTGATAAAACATAGGAGGATTCCATCTGGTTAAAGTTCTGACAGGCTGCATGAACTACCAGAAACAAAAATGGCATTAAGGTGGAGGACCTCTACTTTTACTAAAATGCAGACCAAATGATTGCCAAGCTGTCTAGGGCTATCCTGTTATTGAAGGTTGATTAACATGACACGCTCAATCAGATTAGGATTAGATAATTTGATAAATGAAAAAAGGCTTTCAAGATGGGATATAAAATTTAAATACCTAATCATGCACTTTAGAACTTATTGATCGCCAAGTACTTACCAAACAATGATTAACAAATTTCATGGGGCTAGATGGACCACTCCTGCGTTGCCTATTTTATTCTTTCTTAACCCATATACTGACGCAAAGGAACAACTGACGCAAAAGATTAAGGCTAATAAGTGATTCTAGGAGTATACCCTTCATGTTAGCTTAAATGTGAGTTTGTGCAGTACGAAGTTGAGTTACTGGAATAATGTTTGCAAGAATAAATTCATCATGGCATAAAGAAATATAGCCAATATAACTTCTGAGTATAGCCAACTATCAGTAATAATGGTCGAAATTTTCTTAGGCCTGGCAATCTTTTTTCTGGAATTTTAATAATGACTTTTCTTGTTTGTTAACCCTGACCCATCACATGTTAGATAGTATACCGTTTATATGGTCTAAGGTGGCGAAATTTTTTCGATTTAAAAGCTGTATTTGTTTCTGCCCTGGTTGTCTATGCTAACTATGAAAGGCCTTTTGTGGGTGAGACTGACGCCTCTGGTTTTGCGCTTGAAACCTTGTTGAAGGGAAGGAATGTTAGTAGGCAGCATCCCATAGGCTACTATTTGAGTAAATTTACATTGTAAAATCCCACTACACTAAATATGATAAGGAGATGTTGATATCAATCAATATCTAAAGCACTGGTGCCAGTTTCAGTATAGGGTAAAGTACCTTGTAAAATCATAACAGATCACAAATAAATAACTTACTCTTTAATCCCACGGCAAATAGACCAGCTTCAGGTCAGATAGGAGCTTACTATAGCGAATTAAGACGTGTGCATTAGTTAGAAACCTAGAATATTGATCTTTTCCTTGATTCCCTAAGCCATCATCTCAACTAGATACCTTTATATTGGGTAACACTGAGTTTGATACACATGTGCTTTTGAAGACCATAATGTCGATGTCAAGCTATCTCAATTCATACTAGATTCTGTTAAGATTGAATTTTGGAGGCTCATAAGGCCGATGCTCTTTGTCAAGATGTGAAAAGATTTCATTTAAACGTAGAAAATGGGTGGTACAAAAAGGAGTACACGTAAATGCCATTAATTATGTTGTATAAAGCTGTTTTTATGTGCCAGAGGGACGATTGAGACTATATTTCATACATGAGCGCCACCATATAGCATGACAGTTACCATAAAATAGATAATATGGTAAATATGGTTAAAGGACTTTTTTTAACCTTTCCTGAGAGTAGACGTTCTGGGATATTTGGCATGTTGGGAGGTATTTGGGCTCTTAAAGACTCATAGAAGAATCCTTGAGGGGCAACTGATACCTATTTTTATTCGCTAAAAAGCGGTGGGAGTCAATATATATGGACTTTATAGTGGAGCTTCTTTAATTCTAAGGAGGTAATGCAGTATTAGTTTTGGTTGATCATTTAATTATAACAACTTACTTTTGTCTTAGACTAAAAACATAATGACTAAGGAGAAGCTCATCTGTTCAAGAAAAATTTATACTGCATCAAGACACTTCCAAAGGATAAATCAGATAAGGGGGCTCAATTCACATCACATTTTTTCAAATAGCTCTGTGTAAATCTTAAAATTAAGTGGTTTTTATTAAAACTCTCAATATTCAAATTATTTTGGACATACTAAGAGAGTTAATCAGATGCTTGAACAGCACTCACGATGTTATGTTATTGAAGAACATAAAACTGGGTCAAGTTGTTGCCTTAAACCCAATTCTATTATAGCACTAGATTACGCCTCAACCTGGATGTATATGTTGAAAGCTCGTTATGGTCCATATATGTTCTGGAGAAAGTTGCAGTTTATTGATGCAGATAATCCTTGGGAGGAATGTTACGAGTAACATCAATTTAGACTAAAGAAATTTTATGGCTAAGTTGGACTGAGAAGTGCATACTGTTATTATTCGCGCTCTTCTGGGTGAAGCCTTTTACTAAGAGGTTCAACTCATTGATATTAAATTATTATAAATGCCAAATTGTGCCCCGCATTGACTTGAGTTGAGCTATCTTGATGTATTGGGGATCATCCACAACAATAAATATTAGTATTTTGAATGATATACTGATCAGAATATGTCAGGGATTGATACTATAAAATATCTCAAGGTTTACAATTATTGGCGACTAAAGCTGAGGACATTCAACCCTTTATTATTTATTGATATTTATGAATCATTATTATTTTATTGGCAACCAAATCTGACATGTTTCACAAAGCTAGTCTATCTATTACTTGGTAACTTCCTTATCTACCTTTTACTTACTCACCTTCTAAACCTTCTGCTTATCTACATTCTGCCTATTCTGAATCCTTTTTTCTTATCCATCTTTTAGCCTTAAATTACCAATACCTTGAGGTTTTATCTTAATAAACATTTTTTCTCATATACTCCAAATAGTCCCATTGTAAGTTTTTCCACCCTTAGAGACTACTAACCACTGTGCTTTTTGGAACCCTGAATCAGCATAGGATCATTTTAATTTAATCCCCACTTCAAAACTTACTATAAAGTTTTTTGAATATTAAAAGACCTGTCAAGTTGTTGGAGATAATTTGAGAACTTTAGTTATATACTCACATAATTCTAATACCTTGCCATGCTGATAACTTTCTTGTTCGCACTTAAGGCCATTCAAGGTGACTGAGGTATAGTAAAAGTAGCTTAATGTGTGTCTATGCCTAAAGTTTGGTATATTAATAATTTTCCTTTGTGCTTACTTTTTAAAAAACATCATGAATTCCTATAATAAAAAAAGATCAAAGATCTAAAAACCCACTGAATAAAATTCTATCCTGAGTATGAGTTTGAGACCATTAAAGTGCTATAGCTTACTATGGACTGTTGCAAAGTCTGACAAAAGGGCAGATTGCCTATATAAAAGGGCACTTAGAAAACTAGGAAAAATCATAAAATGCAAAGTAACTGGTAAGAAATATTGGAAGTATGCCTAAAAGTTAGCTCTGATTTGGTGAGAAATGATGTCAGGGCAAAGTCTGAATTAAAAGAAATTACATGAAGCTTAAAATTTATCCTCCATAATGAGGTTTTATCTTATAAAAAATCAGTTTTAAGTAAAATTTTAGGGGATTTGACTAAATCTCAAATAAACTGGAAAGTTATGCGCTGGAGGCCAATTCTAGATTAAGTAATATAATAGTGCCACTGAGAATGAGAATATTTTGAGTAAGTAACCAAGGCAAAGCAGTAGAAGGAGCATATAATTAAAGTAGTTATTTATCAAGCCATGCTTTCAATAAGCATTTTTTGATAAGAGAAAGATATTAGTTTTGTTATCCAAGCTTAAAATTAAATTATACTCATCCATTTTTACTGACTTTTATCACTCAATCTACTTCTTGAGAAACCTAATATGTGTGCGAGAAAAACAAATACTTATTTCCAATTTGTACCTTTGGTTGCATTTAGCGTCATTATTATTCTGAACCCATTGCACATGTTCCACAAGATCATAGCTTAGTAACCACAATTAGCTAGCGATTTCTCAGTCCCTGATACCTAAATCAAATTATAAATATGTCAGGAAAGTAGTTAAAACAATGAAGCAAATGTCATAATTTTAATGTGAGGTGATAGAACCCATCTAAGTTTTTATAGACTTAGTTTATTTATTTAATTTGTATAGTTTGGAATGATACCACACCAATTAATAGGGAAAATATAAATATCAAAATCAATGGGACTGGAGGATAAATCCTGGTAAGCCTCCACTTGCAGCTTTCTGATAGGTCAGGACTACAAGGCCTATCTTTCTATATGCTATCTCAGTTGGAAAGTTGGTGCGCAACACCAACACAGTCTTATATCACCCCCTACTCAAATATAGCTATTGAGATTTATATCTGAAGGCAGTGGGTATAGAGTCCATACTCTACCACTGAGGCATACCCTTTATAAAATTTAGTTTTTAACTTGGACTTTTAAAATTCATTCATCTGTTGATCTGATATTAATGTCATCTTATTTTAAATAAACTGTTAATCTCTCTTAGAAATACTATAAATTAATTTAAGGATTAAAGATTTAATACTGAGCCCACAAACCCCTAAGTTCTTGCCTATGCCACGGCTTTCTAGACTAAACAGTTCCTTTCTTTGTGCGGCCTTTAACTTATAGGTTTGGACCTTACTGACATGATTGCCGCCTTTCAAATACAATTTGAAATGGTCCAGAAGCTCCTAACATATATAGTCAACCCTCCCCAATTAATTGCTACTGAAGTGAGGTTCTGGAGCACCAATCCCTTTTTAGTTCTCACCATCTCCTCCCTCGCCTTCCCTTGCCTTAGCTCTTGAAAGCCCAGAAATAGATAAGTAAACATCAATGTATCCCCCTTGGGCTGGTACTATCTAGTACTAAAGGATTTTGGACTAAAATCTCATGGTAATGAGTTGATATCTTTAAATTTTAACTAAGTGCCAAATTTTAGTTAATAAAGTAGAATGGGTATGCTTTTTCCTATAGGTTATAATGAGATTAGTTAAAACAGACATACTAAGCCTTATATTCTAAGTTATTCATAGTTACTCTAATATTATCCGTGGACAGCAAGTTTGGGCCAAGAAATCCCTTAAAGTTTGTAGAAAAGATGCTATTGACAAGTAATGCTCTTTGCCTATAAAACGGTTACAATATGCCTAAAAGTCTATAAGATACGCTCTTAAAAAACTATATTTAGTACTTTGTAACATTGATTTTACAGTTTACTGGATTATGGAAAATGGATAAATCATACTTACAAATATATTCATTAAGCAAGCAGTGGTTTGTTTAATCTTAATTGATGTAATAGTTATATGAGATGCAGATTACTTAATCCAATATTTCTCTCTATGATCGACATTACTTTCAGGATAAATTTTATATATGTAAAATTAATTACACTTTCTACTCCAGACTCTGAGCCTATCCAGATGTCATTGGATTCTCAACCGGCTTCTCAAGTGTGGTGCTGCGGCAAAGTTCCCCTCAGCATTTTCCATCCAGTGGGAAAACGCTCTCAGGATAGTTCATCCATTTCCCACCAAAACCTTTAGATGGGTAAGTCCCCCTAAGGATCTCAACACACACCACGCTCATATCCAGGCGGTTCCCCATTATCCACTGGTGTTCCCCCAGGTTTTATGCGGTTCATGCTTTGGGCTAACTATGGGAAGTTATTCCCATACAATGATCAACGTATAATCAAATTATCTCTGACAGTGTTGCAGCTTGCCTGCTTTTCAAATTCTTCCCTATAAGGGTATTTCAACCTCAGTTTCACTTGTGAAACTAACGCCTCTACATTAGCAACTGTGCTCCCTGTATCCCAGTGTACTCTTATCCCTGCCACTTAGAACTGACTCCCAGCGGTCACCACTTTAGTGGTTCAATTCTATGGCTTGCCCAATCAACTCCTTTCCCCATGATGCTCCATCAGTAGCTGATGGAAGTTTTGGCAGCTTACAGCTTCAACCCTATCATAAAGTTTTGTGTCCCAAATGGGGTACACGCCTTGCTGGGCCTCAGGCGTTCAACACATTAATTTTTATACTTACTAAAATTGCTTGTCACTTCCTCCCTGTTCCATAATCCTCTCTTCCACTAACTATCCATCCTGGGATTATCCCAAGGGCATGCAAACTATCTGTATGTCTGTTTCTAAGTTGACCAACTCAAAATGAGAATGCTCATTCCTGGCTGCTTTACTGGCTCCACACCTTCATCTGCAGATTCCATTCTTCTGCCAACCCCTCGCTTTTTGTGTTATGTGGTACTATCCTACCTCCATCCCTCAAAGCCTGCTGCTTCAGCCACGCTTGCAGCAACCAATCAGGCCCCTCCCCAACCCAGTGCCACAGATGCTCCCACTAATCATGAACAATCTTGGACAGTGGTTCACCGCCATGCTTTAATTAAAACAAACAATCCTCAATGATATCCTAATTTCCCTATTCAGTTCAACCAGAATCATTAGGGGATTATTGGCTTAAATTAACAAATCAGGTAATTTCATAGAAGACCCTCTCACCAATTTAGTGGTTTATCACTTCAGAATGGGGCGCCAAGTCCTACCCACATTTATATGACCTACATCAAAACGCTAAACCATTCCGCAGTGACCACCAGCTTACTGTAGAAGCAGCTGATATGCTAGATTGTCGCTCCATCTAAAAAGCTGTCGCCAATTTAGTGTTAATGCTCATAAGAGGTATTTCCTTTCCTGTTATCCCCACCACCCTCAATCCACAAAGCAAGATTATGATAAACTAACTTCAATTTTTTTCCAACAATGCTATCTAGGATGTGGCACTGGTAGCGTGGAATCCCAAAGCCAAGATTACCCACATTAACATCGCCACGTTTATCAAAATCCCTGACATACAATTTAAAGCTAAAAAACTTTAGCTAAGTGTATCACCGCCATCTACCCTGCTATTAATTTTCACAAAACACTGATCCTCAGTGATATTGAACCACACTCTGCTGATGCTCTGACGCCCTTGCTCTTTTATGGCCTGTGACCTATCTGGTATGAGGAAGCCACTGCCAAGGATTAACTCCCCATTCCCCCCTCCTCTTCTGACATGTTCAGGTAAGTGGGTATACACTGTCCCACCTTTGGCTGTTTTCATATAGTGTATGTCTTCTGATCCACGCATTTTTGGGCGTTAGTTTTGTTTCATCTAGTTTAAATTAGTTTTAGCTTTTTAGCTTCAGTAGTGTCAACCCCCTGGTCAGCTTAACTCAAATAAATAAAGCTTATTAATTAATCCATAAATATTATCAAAATTCCCTATAAATAATATGCCATTATTTATAGGGAAATTTGACACCTAACAGGCTGATAAGTCTATGAAATTTCGTGTTAACTTGATATTGGTACTAATATACTTAGATTGGTATGGAATTAATGGTCCTAACATTATGTCATAATGATTAGTTTTAGCACATCATGAAAAGCAGTATATTAAGTAGATTTCTTTTACTTTTTATTTCAATAAATTAATTGCGAGAGGTGCTAATTTTTGATACTGAAAAATATTTTCTGTTAACTAATAACACAAGGGTTACTTAATAAGTACCTTATATATAAAGTTTTGTCTTTACTTTATAATTATATAAAGGACTAACTTAAGGTAATTAAGTGCAACCAAGATAAAGAGAGATGTTATTGTGAGAAGGTGTTTTATTGGCACCTTGAGTAAGCTTTTTAAATATTTTAAAAAGTTACTAAATGTATAAAATTTCTTCAGTGGTATTCATTATATTATATATATCTTTTTGACTAGATTCAAAAATAATGTCTTTTTTGTATAGAGATAAAGGCTTTTTACTTTTCTTGAATTAGTATATTGTCATTACGCCACATGATTTTAAACTATAGATCTTAAAAATCATTTTTTCTATTCATATCAGTGTTACAAGTTTAACCTTTTCCTTGGTTTAAAACTATGCAAGTATCCCTAGTTTTCTTTTTAGGATATATTTAAAGGGGTAGTAGCAATCTTTTTTTGCTTTGATCACTTATATAAATGAACTCAAGGTTTGAGTTTTAGGATAACAAGCTGTAACTGTTGTGCCAATTTTATGTTTTATATGTTTTCAAGGTCTGCAACTGCTTCCCCAAATGGGTGTTGGTTTACCGTCTCTTAGAGTTTAAAGATGCTGCTAAAGAGCGCCTGGATTGGATCTACTAGCGCCCCTAATCCCACCAGATGCTTTGTCCCACATCAGGACCTAGTCAACAGCTTATGCGTTTATCAGGACGTGCTTCAAAACTCTGGTGTTCCCCAGAGCAAATGCACTTCAGCCTTTGGGTCAAGTATGGGAGCCTTTTTTCCTAGATAAGTGCATTTCATTGAGATAGCCATGCAGTGTTCAAAACCTCCAGATTCAATTAATTTCAAACTCTCAGCGTAACCTTGATATGGGCTAGACAAGTGAAGCCCAGGCCATAGTTGCAGCAACAATACAACTTGTTTTTAAAATTATGTCATTACCTCCACTTACACTTAGTTTCCAGCAGATGCCAAACTATTGGTTCAGTTTTACCGTTCTTCCTAGCCACTATTCCCCATAGCTTCTGCGTAAGGAGCTCTTCAAGAGTTTGTCTGCTTATGGAGCCAATCCCGTCCTCCAAATTTTCGGTTTTCAATGGGTCATCATACCTTGCAGAGCCTTGCACGTTTGTAAAAATTCACCCCTTTTACCAAGACACTAATACTGCAATCCTTCCTCATACTGCAATCTGCTTTGCCACTGACCACACCTTCTGGGCTTACGTTATGAATGGATGCACCCTCTTCCCTTATAAATTTGGGTTGGACCACATGAAGAATTAGTTCCCGCCCTTCCTGCTGGAGAAGCATCTGCCTCTTCTCCAACTGGCGTTATACCGGCTGTCACTCTTCTTGATTATTGATTGGGGTTAAATGCTCCCTCCCCTTCATCAACTGCAGAATCCTTAGCTCTAGCTGTGAAAGCTAATTGAACCCAATCTTTACAAACAATTTTGAAGTAGATTGCTGTTCAAGCCCTTGTAAGTTGACTTGTCAATACTTTGTAGCTGATTGTTCCAGCACCACCTAATCATCCCCCATGGCTGACCCATCTTTGCCCATCTCAAACTCTTTGAATTTTAATTGGGTTGACAATGAAGATCAGCACATGACATGAATCCCAATTGTATTTACCTAAATTTTTATCAACCTTGAAAGTCTAATTCTCAGAGACGCTTACACCCTCAAAATGTTTTTAATCTATAAAAAAATTAGCAACTAGCTGTTGAAGCTGTCTTTTCATTACAAACGTTCCCTTTTTCCAAGCCCTCCATGTGGTCATGGAGATGCTTTTCATCATACTAAGCTGTAATAAATCTTCTGGTTGACTTCCTTGAGGAAGCCCAGGATGAGATTTAGGGTTTGTGATTGCCGCAGAATAACTATTTTCTGATGCAACATTTTTTGTTTAACCGCAACTACCCCTTAAATGTGACAACAGCTTAATCGCAATTCTTGTGTGCTGGAGCTGATCACATATGCAGAGTTCTAGATTGCATAGTACAGTGGGTGATGCATATCACTTGCCTCATTAAAAAAGTAGTTTATTTTTCCAACTTCTGCCCCATGCCGCTGATGCCCCCTCACCCTTTCTGTCCTCTCTCTTGTAAGTCCTCAAGTCCCCACTGGATGTAGATCACCACTGCCCCCTTCCCCATCCAATATGGCTTCTTAGGCTTTCCGTCAAGGCTCAATGTTAGCAAATTTTTACTTCAGTTTTATATGTCGTCCACAAATAAAAATAGTGTGGCCCCCTCTTGGGTTGGGCCCCGCTATTACTAAAAATGGTAGTAGCAATATTATTAGTGGAATTACGTCATATACTAAAAATCATGTTAGTTTTAAGAAAAAGCTATGTATTTTAACTTCATTATTAATACTATAAGCTAATCTAATCTGAAAAATATTAGATACGCCGACTTTAGGGCTATATAGATTTTTAAGTGGAGAGTATGTATAAACATTTAGAAAGCCTTCATACCTGGTGTTGTTCACTGCAATAGTATAATGATAGATGAATTGACAGGACTTTTAAGCTTCTTAGAGTCAGAGTAGTCTTGATAGTAATGAGGCAAGGAGCCAAACCTAATGTTTTTTCCTATTCATGCATATGATCTATACGTTAATTTAAGAATTAGGAAACAAATTATATCTATAAGTAGTAACATATATACCATTTTTAATCGTTTTTTTATTTTTGAGCTTCATAGATGCATGGTGTTCAAGAGTGCCCTTTTTAGACTGAAGTCAAGATCATTTATCTTACCAGGTTTTCTGGATAAAGGAAGTACTTTTTAGACAATATGTAATTTTCTTAGTTCATATGGTAAGTCTTCATCCATCCTGGTCCTTGTGACATGGATTCTTGTTTTTTTTTCTTGATGCCTTTTCAAAATGACCATTTGTAAGTACCTTCTAAGCAATATATTGGAGGCACTACTTTTTTATTTATATATGGAGCAGGAGTTCCTTTTTACTCTGTTCAACTATATTCAACCTAATTCCATTTGATGCCTGAGGCAAACAATGCTTCCTCAAGATCCTGTTGGAGGGATACATAAAGCTGTAGATTTCGCCCACGTACTTGGTTACCATTATTCTTATTGATTATACTAAAAAGTATTCAGACCCACAACTTATAGAAATTTGTAGGTTTCAGGACCTTTAGGTATCATGTTTGTTAACTATTCACCTTGGTATATGATGATAGAACAACATTAAACTATCATGTTATATATAGGCAGGTATGGCTATAGTAGAGGTTTAAGTTAATCTCCTTATTTAAAGTGGTAGTTATTGCTTCAAAAACAAACTCTTGTAGTCGTATAGTACTTTCTTCTAAGGTTCCTCATTTTATTTCAGATGCTTTAGGCGTGGATTATTTTAACAATGAAAAAATGGCTAGTCAACAAGTTGGGACTTTTTATTATAGAAGCTTTAAATGGGAATTTTTTCACCATACCATAGCTAACCTGATATGCTATCAAGGCTCTTTGTAGGCATCTCATCACATAAAGTCAGAAAATTGTCATCTTCAGAGAGAAAGAAAAAAGTGACATCAACCCTTTTTGAAAAACTAATTAGTATTAAGGTTATACATGGAAGCGTAAGTTCAATTATTATCCAAATATGTATGTCAACTAATGACTACTTCTAATGCAAAATTTAACTCATTCTAAAAAATATAATCTAGGGATACATTTTTGCTTAATTATATATAAAACAATATGCTGTATCTTAAACAGTAGATTTAGGCATTTATATAATCCAATAGCCTGTTAAGATTTCTATGGATAGTTAATTTAGCAATAGCCATGTAATTTAGTTTTGAAATAGTCAAGTGATTTCAAATTTACATTATGAAAAGTGAGAAGGAGTAAACTGATTTAAAATTAAGGACTAAGTTTATAATGATGCACATAGGTAAAAAATGCATCAAAAACATCTTAAATAGAGTCTAACACGTCATCACAAAAATTTTGGTCTTAAACATTGATACTATTCCTGTAAATTTGTTGAAATTTCATTCCAAGCTCAGATCAGCCTTGGCTACGGCTGAGCCTAGCACCAACCGCTAGGTTAATAGATTAGAAAATTTATCATACCATTAGTATTAACTGTTGTGAGTGAGGCCACAATGTTTACAATGGAGTACTATCTGATATTTGATTTGAGAAAATCATGGGGCGCTGACTAATTAGTGACATGTAATTTTTTAGCACTAGTGGTGCCCAACCCAAAAGGGGGAGCCGCCACGCATCTTAATTTGCAAATGGGCCAAACAAAGGGATTATTAGAAATAAATAATTTCCTAATATGGCACCTCAGCTAACAGCCTAGGGAGTCATATCAGAAGGTGAGGAAGCTTTGGGGAAGCTTTTATATGGCACCCACCTTAGCTGGCAGACCATGGTAGACTTCATCGGGGTAGGTGCATCAGCAACATGGGGCATAAGGGGGTATAGTTGTGGAATTCTCCTTTTATGAGGCAAGTGGTATCCATTGCCTCAACGTATTGTGCAAATTGATGCTTAGTGAAAGTATGAGAGGCTGCACCCAAGTGAAAGACTTGTGCGCCGGCAGGTTTTGGGATAATCAGGGTTAAAAAGAGAAGTTTTTGCCATGTCAAGAAAGCGTGGCTCACACCAAAAAGTGAGCTCCTCAATTTTTTTGGGTTTTGCATCTTCCTCAAAATCATAGGGAAAATTGGGGATAAGAATACATTTATACCTAGGCTCCATCGTCTCAAGAAGTTGCTGGTGAATTAGGGTGTTGGCAGGGGCAGCTGCAGCCTTAACTGCCATTTTAATGATATTCTTATAAATTGGAAAACCGTTTCTAGGGCAAAAATGACGGGGCCACAATTTTGGAGGATCAACAAAAATTCCCCCAAAGCGAAGTCTGGCTTGATGTGTATGGCCGTTCATCCTCATCAATCCAATAAAGAGCCTTGAATAAACTGGATTAAGTCAGCACTGGCAGCCACTGGAACTGGGGCAGTGGCAGGAGCTGATTGACTATGTGCTGTTGACCATGGCAGCTCAGCTGAAACTGGTTCAGCCATTGACTCAGGATTCTGTAATCTATTTGAATTTTGAGTAGAATTTTTAAAATTTAAATCTTGATTGACTGTCGCTTTATAAGCAGTGCCAAATTGCCCTGAGGTCGGGGGTGGGATGATCAAGCCCTATTAAAAAAATTTGGGGTGAAACAGCTGTGAGCCCAATGACTGAGGGATGAGCGGCAGAAGCTGTGGAAGTGTAAACTGTAAGGCACTTGCGCTTTGAGTGGTCAAGCTCAAAGCAAAAGGGCAAATGGCGCAGCCATTTTTGACGTGTACCCAGAATGGTTGATCAGGGGCAGATCTGATCACCATGTGGGGGGATCATGAGATGGGTATTGCGATGAAATGGGTGGATTGTTGAAAAGGCATGAGGCCATGCCAGATGATCCGCCTCCTTTGGAACCATGAACTTTAAAATGAGGTCTGCGCCATATCTGGATAAAGCCTCTGTAAGCTCATGGTGGAGGCGTTTGGGGGAGAGATGTGAGGGAAACCCAGAAAACTGGACCATCAAAGTGCCCTATTCTTGGAGCTGGGTTCAAACGATGGAAATTGGAATTTTCTTAAAAATAATTTGAAGCTTGGATGTTGCCACTGCATCAGCTTCCAAATGGAAGCTTAGATCAAAGTACCCCTTAAAGGGACAGAAGTCAATAGAGCTGGCATGTTTAAAAACTGCCATGGCCATCCTGATGATGGCTGCGCTTGAATATGGGAAGAGATTCCCATATTCAGCCCAGAGACTGAGGTGCAAATTGCTCCATGATAGCACCAAAGGAAGCTGGAGCACTGCTTGGGAGCTTGCAAGGTGGTGGTCCGAGTCCTGAGGGGGGACATAATGGCCTGTAGCGTTGGGAGGGCTAGCAGAGCCAGTCTGGGTGTGCTTTGGCGGTGGCTAAAAGATGCCAGATCGTGACGCACCACCCCCCAAGCTGGGGCAGCAGGTGTCAATTGCATTGATATTAGTAAGTTTTGGCTCAGTTGAGCGGTCATTTTTTGTAGTTTTTTAATGGACAGGATTTGGCTTTGATTTAGATATCAAAGCGAAAGATAGATTAATTAGCAACATGTAATAACATGGTGGAATAATAATTAAGTTATGATAAATTTCCAAATTAGAATGAGATTCTAAGCAAATGTTGACACGGAAATTTTAGGCTAAAACATTTAACTAATTTAAAAATTTACTTTCACTTTTGAGTAACAATTTACAGCATAAAAATACCAAGACAAACCATTATAATTTGTTGACCTATAAGGTTTAAACAATTATGACAATAGGATTAAATTGATACAATTAGCATAAACAAGTCATTGCCTTACCTGTGCTAAGGATCCAATTTATTTATATATGATTAATACAATTAGAAATAAATTAAGTTGTAGATGGCTACAAAACTATTCCCTTCTGGAAAGTCCCTCCATTCACTTCTGTGAAATTAATGCGCACTTCTCTAATACTCATACCTTATCCTTTTATTTAACTGAGGCAAGCTGACCAGGGGCAGACAATACTGAAACTAAAAGCTCCAAAATAAACTGACTAAAACTAAAATATGAATTGACCGCCCTTTTCAGGTAGTGAGACATAAAATGAAACAAAAAATTAACCTACCAGGTGGCACAATGGCGAATCGCTTATCCCAACATGGTGGAGGGGGAGGGGGATTGGGTGGGTCATCATCAGGCTCGGCTTTGTAGTAGCGGAGCAATGCTGGTAGCAGGGGGGTTGGGGCATCCACAGGATGAGGGTCGAGGTGTAGTATATAGTTGTTGAGATTGACAATTTGGGCCTGGATTAAAGCCTCTATGAATTTGGCAATGTGGTGTTCAGCCTTGACGCGGGCTTTGAGAAGTTGTTCTATCTTTGCTGTATCTGATCTTGTGGTGCGTTTGGTTGGGGAATAATCTGCCAGTTCAGCGACTTGCTTGACAACAGTGGTGGCAGTTTTATATAGTTTTTGGATTTCTACTTTTGTGGCAGGAGGAAAATCAGAGAGTAACAAAGGGGGGTGCAGCCCTTTTTTAAATTCTGCAGCAGATTTTGTGCACATATTGTGGATACAGGGATTATTGTTACAGACCAATGCAGCCTCGGCAAGCAGGTGGTCACTTTGGAAAAGGTGGCTTGGGTTTGTGGACATATTGGTTGTTCAGGGCTGAGCCATCAAAGTCTAAATTCAGATAAGGTGTTAAATCAATTGGATAACTCAGTGGTGGGACAATTTCATTATATTCAGTTACTACATCCAATAAATTCCAGGGATTTTGGTTGATTTGGGAAGATTGGTTGGTAGGTGATTTTGGTTGGGTAGGTTTTGGGGCAAGAAATTTTATGAATTGCACATGGGTCCAATCCTGCTCCTGATTGGTTGGCATGGGTGTGCACTGGCCAGCTTGGGTTTGAGGTGCTAGATTTTGCTTCTGATTTGAGTGAATGGCCTGTGGGGGTGGGGACAGCCAAAATCCCCACTTGAACGCTGTTGGTGTGGCCTCATGGGTGGAGTTGCCATGTTCACAGGGTATGAATTATATTGGCACGCTTTTTTGGTGTGGTCCAATTTATAGCATAGGGGGCAAATTATGTGACCGTTGTCAGTGTAGGTCCAAAAGAAATGGTCAGGTGCCAATGGGATACAGGCACATGGTGGGATATGCTGGGCCATGTTCAGCTAGTGGGGGGTAATGGTGGCCATTGCCTAAGGTGTTGCAAGTCATTCAGCACCACTACGGACAATGAATTGGAGGATAGGGTTTCGCCATATGTGAATAACCCTGACATCAACTTCTCATATAGTGTTTGAGGGGGAAGGTGTGAGGGGAGGTTTGAAAAGGTTACCAAAAGTGTGGTATCATCTGGGAGGCATGTTTGGGTGTTGGTAATGGGGGTGTTTTTATAAATTAATTGCATAGCTGCTTCAGTGGCTGCGGCCTCTTTGGTGGGGAATCCCATATTGAAATAGCCCTTGTATGGGCGGAAGTAGATAAACCCTGCTGGCGCAAAGGTGGCCGGTGCCAGCTCAATCATTGCTTTGTCAGCGTATGGGAAGAGACGTCTGTACTTGACGCGGAGGCAAAAGCAAATATTGGATCAAAGTAGGGCTAGGGGGTGGGGGTGGGTTGGATGGTATCATGTGAGGTGGAGTGCTAAATCCCTTGGGGGGCATAGCGGCCAGTTGTATTTGGTGAACTGGATGAGCCAGTCCACGCATGTTTGCCTGCTGGGTGTTAAACGCTAGCAGGTGGAGCCCTGATGCCCCATACTGGGGCATCAGGTGGTGGATCTAGGACATAAATTTGGAGATTGGTCCATTGAGGCGGTGGTGGAAACTGACTTGTTTTTAAATTTTAAATTAAAAATTTATTGCGGGGAAGGCCGACCATGGGACGGACACTTCCGAACATGACTCAGACGAGACAAAACTTAGTACCAGGGGAGGCACCCCAGAGAAGCGATGCTATCTCTTGTTGCCAGCGGGAACGCCACTTATGGGGAGGGGGAGGGAACGTGTGTAGGGGTCGTAGCCACTATTGAGCACGTGTGGAGGAAGGGGTCTGATTTGATGAACCAGACTGGGAACCAGGAGGAGATCAGCTGTTGGCGACGCGGTGGGAGATATCCAAACATCCACACTTGAAAGTGGTCCACCAAATGAGACCAGAATCTGTGGACAGCTTCAGGGAGGGTGGGGATGGAGCCAGCGATGGCATCCAAGACAATTGTGTGGATAGTCCACATGGCGATTGCAACCACCAGAGCACGGAGGGAGGGTGGGAGGGGGAGGCCATTGATGAAGCAAACATATCTCTTGACAGACTGAAGGGATGCGTTTGATCCTGGCTCAGCAGACGTTGGACTTCGCGCCATATCACTTTAGAGGTGGGGCACTTCTCCAGGCTGTGGAACAGCGTTCCATACTGGCCACACACGACACAGGATGAGTGTAAAGCGTTAGAGCGCTCAGCTGTACGATACACCCGCCTTAGGCAGCGCCACAAATGGGAGCGGACTTGAGGCTGCAACAGAGGATGGTGTGCGTATTTCCAGATAGTCTTTTGGGTCTCAGTGGAATAAGGGATGTCCATCATGTCCAGGTAGTCCACCCTAGATGGGACTTGGGGTCAAATGGGGATCACGCCATCATGGATGGGTAGCCCCTGTACCTCTTGTGTGAACTGAGGAGAGGGGCGGCCTCTTCGGGTTGTATGTCCACTAATATGAATTCTCCACTCTGCGCTTCGCATGGAGAGTAGGATTCGTTTGTAGTGGGTTTTAGTCCCGTGAGTACCTGTGGCCGATGTGTGTGATGCGAGGTATCTCATCAGGGAGTGGGGGTTTGATGGATTGTTGAGGCCCAAGGCTTTAGAGAAGTTAAAGCAGGCCGCGCGGGACCAGTGTTGGGATGGGAGTGTAGGAGCAGTGACGGCCGCGATCCAGGTTCCCAGGATCTTGGCGGCATGGGCTTTGAAGTCAAGCAGGCCCATGCCACCATGATGATGAGGGCCAAACATGACCTCTAGCCGTACTGGTGGAGGGCGGCCTGACCAAATCCATCCTTGCAGCAAAGCATACAGGGTTTTGAAGAAGCTTGGGGAGAAGGGGATGGCGTGGGCTCCGAACCAGACTTTGGATAGGAGCATAGAGTTGGCAATAACAACCCTGCCAGTGAGGGTAGTAGGGTGGGCTCTGAGAGAGGCAATTCGCTTCGTCACGTTGTCCAGTATACGGCACTCCATTACTGCTGACGCATATCCGCCTGCCTCCATCCACATTCCAGATGGCGTACTAGTCCTATGGTAGGACGTGGCACAAAGGGGAGCACCAGTGGAGCGGTGTGTGTTGAGTTAGTAAGGCATGGACATGGGCGAGCAGATGGGCCGGGTTGAGAACTACTTGCTGGGGCCCAGTAGTTCTGAAACTGACCAAGGAGGATGATTTGGGTTTTGGAGGCGTTCAGTGCCACGTTGCTTACCAGGGAATATTCCTGGATGAGGGCTTCAAGCGCGCGTGCATCTTTGTTATTAGACACCCCCACCACGCAGTCATCTGCAAATGCCATTATCTTGACTGGGGTTTGGCCTGGCACATGGACCCCAGTGAGGTGGGCATTCACATTTTGCAGTAGTGGGTCAAGGCTGAAGTTGTATAAGAGTGGGCTGAGGGGGTCCCCTTGTCACAGGCCCCTTTGAGGGCGGACTACTTCTGTTAAGAAGCCTGGGCTGCGCACTGCCATTGTTGCAGATTCCATGAGCAGCATCACCCAGTTAATGAAGCGGGGGGGTAGGCGGAATTGATGGAGGCAGGCCCTAAGGTATTCCCAGTTTTCTCTATCATAGGCCTTTTGTTGGTCTAAGAATACAATTGCCCCAGAGGCTGTGGACTGACACACATTAGCCACAGAGTGCATTTTATCCCAAATTGACCTTCTGGGGATGAAACCAAATTGTTCTGGGGAGATGGTGGCAGATGCTACAGTCCCTAAACGGTTAGCCATGATTTTGGTTAAAATTTTGGTGTCTGTGTTTGTTAGAGAAATGGGGCACCAGTTGGCTAAGTCAAGCCTATCCCCTTTCTTGAAGAGTGTGACAGTAAAGGCCTCATGTACTCCTGGTAGGATGCGTGTTTCCAACAGGCTTTGGTTGAGTGAGGCTAGCAGCAATGGGGATATATATTTAAAATATTTTTTGTAGAACTCATATGGAATGCCATCTGGGCCTGGGCATTTTCAGTTTGGCACACCGCGAATGACTGTCCATAATTCGTTCAGAGTAATTAAATTCATTATTTCCGGGTATCAGAAAATGGTGCAGATATGAGCTCAGTCAAGAAATTCCGCCATTTCGGCCAGCTAAATTGGTTCATCTCAGTATAACTCGGAGTAATATCTTTACATTTTGATTGCCACTTTGGCTGGTGTGTCCACAATGGAATTATCCGATCTTCGCACCTGTGTGCAGGCCACGCTCTGGCATGGTGCGAAAATTTTTTTGAAGAAGTATGCAGTGCACTTGTCACCTTTAGTGATGCGTGTGGCACTGTATTGGACACAAACCTGATGTTTGTGTTGCCTTTCAAGTGCGTTGAGGTGGGCGGCTGCCTCCGCCCACTTCTGGCCCCATGCAGGGCTATATCCTGTGGCTGAAATGTTGGACTCCAAGTGGGCCAATTCTGCCAGCGCACGCGATATAACCGCCAATGTTGCTCGTGAGCGTCTGGAGGAGAGATGGCGATAGTGGCGGATGGTGTCTTCTTTGAAAGTTGCCCATGTGGAAATAGGGTCTGCGCAAAATGGTGCAACAAAATGATTTCGCCAAAGTTGCCTCTTCCACCCACGTGGAAAATCCTGGTGACGCGAGCTCGAGGGGGCGGATTTTGCACCAATGTGGGGCCTTTGCAACTGTGATGGGTAAGTGGTATGTTATCGAGACCAGTCGGTGGTTGGAGAATTCCATTTTTGTTGTTTTGAAGTGGGAGATGTAGGGTTGGAATTTCGCCGGTGCTAGAATAAGGTTGATTTGGGTCATGGACTTTAATTGGCCATTGTGGATGTGGGGACACGTCATGTTTTAGAGCAGTGGGGCATGTCACAGCAGCGCATCCATTAACCCAAGGGTGGCTTTTAGAACGCGTAGTTCTATGTGACCCTGTGGGGCGTGAGGTGAGGGCAGCCACCGGTCCGTTGGTGAGGTTAGCCAACAGTTCATGTCACCAACTAGGAAAGAATTGGGGGGTAGTGGGAGGGATTTGACTGACAAGAAAAATTCCCGACGCTCATGTGCTCCATTTGGGGCATAAATGTTGATGATTGTGTGCGCAACATTGGCCCATGAGAAGGTGACAACGAGCACTCAGCCATTTAGGAATGTTTCTGAAGATGTAAATTTAAAAAATTGTTTTTCCAAATTAGCACCCCACAGTGCTTCAACCAAAAGGATAGGGATGGTAGGAGCATTGTTTTCCAAGCTTCCTCGAAACCTCATGGACAATGGGACTCCTGGATGGCCAGGATATCCACGGGTAAATTGTTTTGTAAAAAACTCAGTTTCCTAGCCTGGGATGTGGAGGCCTTGAGTCCGGCGATATTCAGCGTCCCTAGAGTGAAGGTTTCCCCCATCGCACCTTAGGTGCGAGGGGGTGGGCCCCCGGGCCCACCAGCCTCTTCCAGGTCCCCATGGGCTTTCACAGCAGCTCGGGTATTAGTAGCAACACTATCAGGGGTTTTGTTAATTTTTGCGGAAAGAGTTGCGTTGGCTTTGGCCTTCGCTTTTTGTTTTCCCGACGTTGGACGAATTTTTTGCGGTGTGGATAAGTTTGGTGCACCGTCAAGTGGGGCAAAAAATTTTTTTTGGTTGGGATAGGTCCCAAGTTGGTTTTGACCAGGGCTTGGGTGCAGCGATTGGGTGAGATTGAATCTCCCATTGGATCCTCAGATTGAGTGGCCCGTTCAGCATGGGCCTCTCAATCTGAGTGGGTGATGGATTCCTGAGTTGCTTCCACCGCGAAGGTCTCCATGTCCTCCTGGCGTTGTGAGTGTGGGATGGTGGTGGTGGCCTTGGCTGCTTCCTTGGCCGCGGCCCTATGGGCTTGCTTGGCCTTCTTCCACTCCTGCAGGGAGATGGGCTTTACCTATATAGGTAGCAGCCTTGTGCTCCCCACGGGAAAGTCTCCTTGGTGCTTGCAGTTGGTTCGTAGTGCACCTCTCCACTGGCCATGGCTGCCGAGGGGTGCTCTTGGAATGTGATGCCCTCTTTAATGGGGCATGCATGCACCTTATGGCCGAATGCATCACAGTGGGTGCAAATGGGGGACGCGCTGTCCACGGTTACCTGGAATGGGTGGGTGGTATGCCCTGTGATATCAATAAAGGTGGAGTGCAGGATCTGGGTTAGGTCCTTCATGATCTCCTCAGTTGGGGTCAGAACTGCGATGGCTTTGCCGGTGCACAGGTGTGGCATCAGCATGAAACGTTGCATTTTGAAAGATTGTATTTCACCATATATGGCGAGACCATCTTTCAGGTGTTGCTCCAAAATGTCACATTTTACCGTAGTAGGCAAAAAGTCAAACATGAGGAAAATTTGGTTTGATTTTGTCCATCTGGTGCGTTTAGTTTCGATGACCCATTACCCTTCGGGGAGGTTGACCACTATGCGCACTGCTGCAGCCTCATCTGCTGCTATTTTGCTTTCGAAACCTAGGTCCAGCTAACCGCATGACATGGAGTGAGGTGCAACATACACTGCGGTTGGGAAAATTTTGGGTACATCTTCACAAAATTTTTCCCATAGGGCCGTTTTTTGGATGTCCAGATACACACGGACTCCAAATTCCACCGACGAAGTGGCTGGGAATGTGGCGTGTTGATGTACTGGTTGCATCGTGCTTGCCACGTGAGTATCTCTGGGTAAATTGTGACCGCCAGTTTTTTAGATTTTTTTCTATTCCGCCAGATTCTCCGGGGCGTTTTCAAACGTTAGAGGCCGCGGGCCTTCCGTCTGCTCTTCTTGCCTTGCTTGCCCAACTGCTTCCAGACATGGGCGCAGACTAATCCCCTCTATGAGATTATCAAACTAGATTTAGTCTTGAATTGAATAGGTTGCAAAGTGTTTGCAACGAGAAAGAAAAGTGAGACTGACTTGTTTAATAAAATTGCTTGAAATTGATGTCAAGCGGAAAGAAAAACACTTCATACCTTATCATTTACCAAAATTGTCTGTTTTAATTTTATTTATAATTCAAGAATTTATTTTTAAGGGGTGACCTTAGTATAATAAAAACAATTCCATTTGCTATCCTTAAACTATCTATCTGTCAAACAAGCCTGTGGAGGTAGGTGAAGAGAGATCACTAGGGTTTGGGCTTCCCATGGTGATTACAATATGGAAAGTGGGTTGCCCAACCACGTACATACCCTAAACTGTTAAGAAACCCTGTAAAGGCAGCATCCTTACTGCAAGCTAAGGACAAGGGACTGGGTAAGGGTAATCCCTCTGTGACCAGGTATTGGGCAGTTGCCAGGCCACACAAGCTGAGAGGGCCAAGGATGAGTGTTGGGCTTTGAGTCTGTTAATGACA
>JAKSZP010005845.1:0-54194 GCA_022478985.1 Massospora cicadina | reverse complement strand
CCAACTGATCTCCTTAATGAATGATTAAACTTTACCTAGACTTGAATTGAATTTGTTAAAAAAGTGATTGCAACGAGAGAGAAAAATAAAACAATATAGGTTATAATTGACCAAAATTTTTATTATCAAAAAAGGGGATATTTATAGGCTTCATAATGACTTGTAATCTATCAGAGAAAATTTAAATCTCTGTGCGATCAAATCTTCAATCAACTGATCGGGATGAGTTGATCATTAATTTTAATAGTTTGAGTTATTGTTCCCTTCCAATGATTCCGGGGGAATTTGGGTTAGAGTAAAATTTTTTGGAGATAAGAAAAGATGGTGAAACCCCAATGGATATTATTGCTGTGTACAATAGTTGGAGACTCTTTAAGAAAAATTTAAGGATCTGAGGGGGGATCCATAGGGGTGAAAAAAATTTAAAGGGATTACAGAAACTGCTTGTTAACCCAGAGAATCCATAAACAGGGTTAGAATAGATTGATTGGGAAGTAAAAGGGGAACGAATCCCTATTTCAAGGCATCATAATTATTTTGAGAGGAAATACTGGCTGAGGTTAAATTAAAACTAATTTCCCATTAAACCACTAATAATAGTCACATACTATCATCAAACAATTGTATCAACCTATACAAAGGGAGATTTGCACAAAACCCAAACCTGTGCAAGTAATAGATTTATAGGGGTTATTGTCCAAAATAATCAGAAAACCTATATATTTTTACAAAGTGGTGCCCACTACAGAGATGTATTTGATTAGAAGAACTTAGAAGTGATTTTGTATAAAGATGAGATAAGAAAACTATGGACAGAGAGTTGGCAACTTTTAATAAGAACGCCATGAACTCAGTGGATCATCAAGAATTTGCAGCCTTGGAAGAAAGAGTTGTTAAGATGGAGGAAGGGATTGATATTGTTGCGAGTTTTGGGAATGGATTACTTTAAAAGTAACATCATAAAAAAAGAAATAATAAGGGGACTTAATTCAAGAAATCTTATTTCTGAAAATGGAGCATGAAGTGGATCACATTCATTTAAGAGCATTAAGCGCTGATATCAAGCAGCTGATTAAACAAGTTGAGAAGTTAAAAACTCATAAATGCAAATGTGTGCCATATGCAGCAACTGATGCTGAAGAAAGAACTCCTCATACAATATTTGGGAAGATGACTACCCCAAGAAACATGCCACACACTTTTACCACTATTTTAGAGATGATGCCCAAAATCACTCCCAAGTGAGCCAAGTAACCAAACCTAGAGGGTGGCTAGAGAAACCTTGGCGAATTTAAGGCAACACCAAAATTGCCAACTTTTCATTGGGATAACACCCCAGAATTGTTCCAATTGTTGACATGTACAAATGTATCATAAAAAGGCATTGACAGTATTGAATTGCCTAGATATCAATTGTCAAAACCTAGTGTTGCCCCACCTGGAGGGGGACATCTGGTCATACAAAGAGGCTAAAGCAGCCATTATGAAGGAATTTGGAAGCCTGACATGCATGTCAAAGTGCAAACGATAGTTTATGGGCATCCAAATCCATAAAGATGAACTTTAGCAAGCTTCGCTGACTATTTCTACCAGGAATCGCAAATCCTGATTGGAATGAAGGTGCTGGATTAATTGATGCCAGAATTGCATTACAAGCGGCCCTTTCAGCCCTACTGCAATTTTCACCAAATGATGTCTTCCATGTTCATGACAAAATTTACTACCTCTCAGATTGTAGACAATTTGAAAATTTTGGGAGCAACCTTGATGCCCCAAACAGGAGTTTCAAATAAAACCCAGTTAAATTTGAATCCCACAAAGGGAATGAGGGTGATAAGTAGACTAACAACCAAACCATGCTGAGGAATAAGTCTGAAAATTTCAGACGGATTAATAAGGAGGAGAAAGTTTGTGACCAATATGGAGGAAAGGGACATTTCTCTGTAAATTAAAAAAAGCTCAAGGATCAAATCAACGTGGTTCAAGCAAAAGAGTCTGCAACTTCAAAGGAGTCAGGAAAAGGGCCTGTGGCCCAGATGGGGAACAGTATAGATCTTCAGAAAAGCCTGTTCCTCCTGATATTATGCACGAGGAAATTTTAATCAGTGATCTGTTTGTGGATGAAAATGTACAGGATCAACTGTATCAAGTGGTCAATTTGGACATGAATGCGGCAATAAGATCTGGGGTGAAGGGGATCAACCCCAAGATAATCAAATAAGTTGCCCAGACGTACACTCAACAACTAGCAGACAAGATTTGAGCTGCAGATAATCCTGATGAATTGACCAAAGTTCATATAGATGAGGCAAACCTGTCAATCCCCCTCAGCACTATAAAGGAACCGTCTCTTTTTTATCAGTGAAAATCATTCACACCTTCGCTTCAGCTAATAATGCTGCTATACACTCAGTAAATACTATCTTACAATACTCTGTGTATACATATATAGATATACTAGTGTGTTGAGTACGGGTGAGGACAATTTTTGACAGCGGATCACCCAGTAATATTTTCTCAACCAAGCTTTTTAAGAGGATGAAGATCTTGGCTGACTTGGAACACAAGAAGGAGTATGGGCAGCTATGCTATATAACCATCTCCTATGGAACGTATATTTCTCTGCCACTTTGATTCAGATCCTTGGTGGTGTCTGCTCCAGCAATAGTTTTGGCCAACCAAAACTATGACATTCTGATTAGGACTGAATTTCTATGGAAGTACGAAGTTAAATGTAACTTTAAGGATAATACGTTGACCATATTGGGTTAGACGTTACCATTGGTCTATCAGAAGGATGGGGAAGATCCACTGAGTAGGAGAAATAACTTCATCAACTTGATATACAATGATGGCATTGTCCCAATTTGATACCAACTAGTTAGTCAGAAGTGATGAGAAATGGTAACAAAAACCCTAGAAAATTGGAAAATTTCACTGAGGATCTAGAATGTGAAAACCATACCTCCAGGATCAAAAATGATAGTTGACATGGGGTTGACATTAGAAATACTGGAGCTGCTGTATGGGGAGGTCAGAAGCCCCTAGAAGAAGTCAATAGTAGAGCCTTGGGTGGCACCTGGAATAATAATGCTGAGCCATGGAGAAATTCGAAGTTCACCTGGCAAATTTAATTGAAAACCAATGAAGATTGAGAAGAATTAGATCATCACGTTTTTTCATCTAATCCCAATGGCTGAACTGAGAAAATTCCATAATTTTGGGACCCTAAATGAGATTTGATTACTGGCTTGGGTAGCTGAGAGTATCAACCTATTGGTCAATTGTGTACAACTTGCTGATATGATGGACAGACAGCAGGAGGAGGTGCTCAAATTGTTCAAAAAATATCAAGAAAGTATTTTCCCAGGATGACCATAATCTGGGATGTGCAAGATATGTGATCCACAAGGTCAATACTGGGAAAATTTGCCAATCAGGATGAGACCAATTCAACGGTTGAAGGTGGCTGAAGCGGTATTGGAAGAAGAAATCAGCAAACTAGTGAATCATGGGCTTCTAGTTTCATCATCGAGTTCCTGGGCAAGTCCAATTCCTATCTTGAAGAGCAATGATGGCTCTAATTGGGTGGTGATTGATTACTGGAAGCTAAATAAGATTATGAAGAAGGATTCATATCCTCTACCAAGAATTGACAATGCACTAGATAAATTGGGAGAAGCGAAGTATTTCTCTGCAATAGACTGATATTGGGATATTGACAAAATGATTTTCCAAGAAAAGACCAAGATAAATGCATAACTATTATCACGCAGGGGCTAATCAACCAATGAGGATGCCTAGGGTCTATGCAAAGCGCCTGCAACGTTCCAAAGGGCCATGGATGCTATACTAAATGACTTGAAGTTGTCATGCGTCCTTGTGTACTTGAAATATATCAATGTGTTCATCAGGACGTTCACTGACCATTTACACCACTTGAAGGAAGTATTCAAAAGACTTTTCACGGCCAGCCTGAAGATTAGTCTGAGGAAATTTTACTTCTTCAAGAAAGCGTTAGAATATCTGGGATTTGTGATCAACTCTATTGTACCGCAGCCAAAAGCCCAGAAGATTGAAGCCATAGAATTAATGGCTGTTCCAAAGAGTGTCCAAGATATCCAATTGTTCCTTGGAATGGTCAAATACTATTCAAGATTTATTTAGGATTTTGTCAGAATCGATGAGCCCTTATTCCATCTGTGGAAGGATCCAAAGGAAGGATTTGTATGGAATGAAGAAGCACAGGAATCCTTTGATGAGTTACGCCAGTACTTGATAGATTCTCTGACTTTGAAATATCTAATTCGATTGAGACTTATTATACAAACCAATGCTTTGTTGGTAATGAGTGGCGCCATATTAAGCCAAGTAGATGAACTTGGGGACTCACATCTGATGGCGTATGTGAGCCGGACACTCTCAGCCACTGAGAAGAACCACACCATGACTGAGTGGGAATGCCTTGAAGTCATTCATGCATGAAAGCAGTTTTGGGTGTACATCCACGGAACGCACTTTAAAGTGGTGACAGACCACTCTTTGCTGTATTGGCTGCACAATTTGAGAGAGCCAGAAGGATGACTGGCCTGATAGGCACTTAAGCTCCAGGCTTATGATTATGAGATTGTCCACCAAGCAGGGGCTTCTCACCAGAATGCAGATGGCTTATCGCAGTTAACAATAGTCCAGATGGTATACTAGCAGGCGGATGAGTTATTCCAGAGAATGGTTGACAGAAATGTGGAACAAGCCCTGAGAAATCCAAGGTGCACTTTGAAAAGCGACGGAAAATACTGAGACCATGGATGGAAAAGTTTTTTAAGATTAATAATGGGAAGCAGTTATTATCCCAAAGCTGTCAGAAAGAGCAGCTATTGTTCAAGCCGCTCATAAGGTTGTCAGGCATTGAGGCCTGAAAAAAATAACCTACCATAATTGCATTACTACTGGGAGTCAATCAACTATGAAGTTGCCGACTATCTAGCTTGTTGTGTGGAGTGCCAGTTGCACAAGCCACATAATAATACAACTGAATACTGACTTGTCCGCCCTGGATTTGCTTGGCATATGGTGTCCATTGATGTGATGGGACCGCTGATGATGAGCACAGGGAGTTTCAAGTACATAATAGTTGTGATTGATCATCTTAAGAGATGGGTTGAGATGAAGGCTCTGGTGAAAGTAGATGCTATCAGTACCCTGAAGTTCATCCTGGATCGAGTAGTATACTGACATGGATGCCCACAGGTCCTGCTGAGCAACAATAAACGAATTCCAAGTCTCATGTGATCCCACGGTTAAATGAGATAATGGGAATCTGAGGAGTCATGTATGTACCCTACCAGCTGGAGACGAGCAGACTGCTGGAACAAGTTAATGGAATGCTGTCAGCAATGCTGAGGAAGCTGGTCATAGGAAGAACTTCCCGCGGGGAATGTACCTGAGTTCAGTGATGTTCGCCTACAAAATCATTCAGCATATGGCAACGGAAAAAAGCCGTTTAGTTGCTATAGGGGAGGATAGCTGCATTGCAGCCAATTTTATATTTGGTGGTGGAACTAACAATAGTGATGAGTGCTGAGCAGTACCTGAACTAAATGATAAATATAATGATCAAAATGCAATTGCAAGCATTTGATACTAATTTGAAGAAAAGGATATGAGCAAAAACAACAGACAATAAGAACTGACTGGCCTTATCAAAATACCAAATAGGTGAAAGAGTTGCCTATTGCGATATGCATGATTATAGGAGAAAAACAAATGGATGTGTTGTGGTTGGGTCCATTTGAGATTTATCACCAAGACAGTGATGGACGCCTACTATATCAAAAACCTCTTGGATTGAAGTATAGTATGATGAGTCCATGCTAAGTATTTAAAGCAATAGATCAATGAAAAAAATAATAAAAAAAGAGTTCCCAAAGGACTGCTGATCCATTAAGTTGGTTATGTCCTAATGATTTGGTCAAAGTCCGAAAAAGGACCGCTGAACCAAACTAGATGGTTAAGTCTTAAAAAAGTAAGACCTCTGAACCATGAAAAACTGTTAGGTCTAAGTAAACCTAGGATCCAGTTTGGGGGAATAAAATAAGGAGATTGACCTCTGAACTGAAACAAGGTCAAGCCCCACGGAAAAAAGAAAATAAATAAATAAAAGATTGACAAAAATATTGAAAAAGATTATAAAAAAGCTTAGAAAAACTGAAATATTTTTTTATTGATTATCCTCAATATGGGGATGATTCCACCTATTTCAGCTCTTAGGGAAGGGAGGATGGATCACAGTAGGAGTGAACAAACCATCAAAATCTATGTGAGATTAGATGCTAGCAAGGGCTAGACCTACATGAAACCAAGTTTATTGAGCGGATACATATCCTTGTGAGAAAGTGACTAGGGAAA
Organism: Massospora cicadina; assembly: GCA_022478985.1. NCBI lineage: Eukaryota > Fungi > Entomophthoromycota > Entomophthoromycetes > Entomophthorales > Entomophthoraceae > Massospora > Massospora cicadina. The sequence continues at coordinate 47,786 of JAKSZP010005845.1, read as the reverse complement.
GGGAAATTGAGATGTCAGAAGAAGCCAAACGTGATACCCTGTTGTGGGGAGGGAAGCAACAGTACAAGAAGAGGAAGTTGGTAAATAACCATGAGTAATACTGATATGGTACTGGAGCCAGAATATTGGTCTTGAGCGCTTGCCAATGGGCTTCATCAAGAACACCGGACATATGGTGTAAGGAGAGTGTCTATATCTCTCCTGTTCCCAGCGTGGCAGTGCGCGGTGCACCAGGCCAACGCCAGGGAACTAGCCATTAGGGCCAACGTGATTAGAGCCCAGCAGAGGGTGCTGGAGCAACAACACTTAGGCATAAAATGGTTAATTTTATAATAAAAGCCCATATAATGGTGACGCGGTGCACATATTAGTTGGGGTTAAGCAACCCAGGTTGGAGGGATCCTGGCGGACAAATGGTGCATGAGGGGAGAGCTGCATGGTACTTGCAATAGAAAGCATAATGGAGCGCAAGACCTCCTCAAAAAGGTTTGCGCACAGGAGCATTTGGAATATCATAAAATTTAAAAATAACTTAAAATGGGGTATGGGTTTATTTTGGGAAGTCGACCAACAAGGAATGTTGGTTAGGGAAAACAAATTTAAGCTTGAATGGGGGAAATTGGGGTATGTCGCAGTGGACCCAAGCACTGACTCACCTATAGGGCAACACTGCTGTCTGAGTTGGTTGAATAGGCTGAAATTGACTTCACTCAAGTGATCAATTGAAGTTGAATCCAACCTGAGCGCATTATTTCGAAAATAGAATGGGTTTAAAAACCCCGCTCCTCAATAAACTGAATTGAACCATCCACGTTCATTCAGTAGATCATCCAATTTAATGCCTGGCTCGTTGTCAGGGGCTGGACATTTTGCGCACCACTGGTCCCAACCTGGTCATATTTTGCTTGACCCAGCGTTGGTCCGGGGTGTTATTCAGGTTAGGAAGGGCCTGCAACTTCACCTTCTGGGCCTCCAGGCGCCCAGCCTTATCTTTGGGGTTGATCCCCACTATTATGTCATGTTCACATGACATATGGGATGGGAATGAATAAGGGATACTAGATGGGGGTTGCCAAATAATGCCCCCTATTAAAGCCATCAGCAGAAGATACCAATGGGACATGCCAGAAATGAGATAGTCATGCAGGGAGCAAATGGCATCCTATAAGTGATGACTACGAGCTTCTTGGAAGCTGAAGCAGAAAGAGTGATGGAAATTGGGAGAGGCCAGAAGCTTTGTGGCCCAACTTTGAAAGACTTGGATGGCAAAGTGAAGAGCATAAGCTGTGACATCCTGATCTAGGATGTTCACAAGGTTGGAAGAATTGAGAGCTATAGATAAAGCCTTGGTGACTTGGGCCTTTAATACTGCATAGGGGAGTTTGAAATATACACTGTTGCTGATAGTGATTTTGGTGGCCAATACAGCTGGTTTGAAATATTGACTGAGTCAGAAGAGGAACTCCTGAAGCAAGTCTGATCCAGTGAGGAATGAATGCTTAAGAGTGAAGGGCATTACTTCAGAAGGTTCAACGATGATGTTAGGAATATCTGCATAAGGAGCCAAATCCAGAAAAGTCTCAAAATTTAACTCAGGAATCGATGACAGAGGAATAATCAGCCACAAGTTGTTCAAATTGAACGCTAAACTGGTTTCAGCGGGGTTGGTTACTTTTTATGGTAATTCCATGGAAGGACTAGCCACTGGTACTTGACTAGGAGTATATGACCATGAAGGATTATAGAAAAGGTCTAGTCATGCAGACCGACTTATCCTCTGGAAGAGCTGAAGAGCTTGATCAGATAAACTATTGAGCAGCTGTTGGTACTGCGAATCAGAATTTGACATATGAGCTAGATGAGAGGGGGTTGTTGGAATTATATGATAGTTGACATTATGAACTCTGAAGAATAATTATGCTCCAATTATTAGAAAAATTAATCTCAAAATTAATGGGATAAGCTCTTTAGAGAAGGTTTAAGAATGTATATGAGCCAAGAGGTTATGAAGATAAAAATAACAAGGGTGAACATAAATGAGCATTTTTAACTGGGCCACAAAACGAACATCAACGGCAAGAGTCTCCTGTTGAGTATGAGGAGAAAATCAGGGGATTGAGGACGCCTGACCAAGAATCTTGAATATGATTATGGGTCATATGCCCTGATGGGGGGAAAACTGGAACTGAGGATTAATATCATCATGAGTAATTTGATCAGCTCAGCATGACAGAAAATAGTGGGGACTGCACTCTGAGCAGGTGGTAGTGAGGAGGATGAGGAAGAGAGCCGCATGCTGAAGGTTTTCCTGAGCAGCGTTGAGTACTGATGATTATACTCCACTTGAGCAGATAAAGTGTTTGACCAAGTATCCAAAGTGGTGTTCTGCCCCAGTCCTTTTCTCACAGTAAATCTAGGCAAGATGGGGGATGTGTTGAAATTTTTGCCCATATTCCCTGCCGGCTAGATTACTAAGGATCACTAAGGGATAATTCCCCAATGTGAGGTGATTTGGAAATTGGTTGACCTGATTTTGGGGTAACTATATTCAGGGGATTTTAGGTTATTCGCCAGGTCATATCTGTCAGGGATCAATCTGGATGGATGCTTAAGATCTTGTCAGACAGAGTTGCTGACGAAATAGGGGCATCTGATAGTTGATTAACTTTCAGGTGTACCAATAGGAATCAGTCAGAGTTCATCACTGATCAATTGGGAATTTAAGGATCAAGTTGTGAGGTGAGTGATGCCACCTGCTACTATTGAATTGATCAATTGGTTCGTGATCTGCCTCAATGGGCAACAAGCTACATTACCAAAGCAGGTCGCTTTGCCAAATATGGTTGGTTCACTTAGATTGAGAGGAAAATGTTAGGGACACGTTTTCTGACTCTTTCAATTTTAGGTCTTGAGGATGTCCAATGATGGAATCCTAGACAGGACGGGGAAGACCAGCGCTGCTGAGACAGGGATGGGTGATTCAATGGCAATGGCTACCATTTCATTGAGGAGGTGCCAACTGAGGGTTGGGCGTCAAATCCCCCACTATAAATTCCCTAGAATTCACTAGTAAAATAAGAATAATTTGCCAGATTATCCCTTTTTACTTTAGTCTTAGATTAGAAATTTTTTTTCAGAATCCATTAGTTCTATTCTTTCCTAAGGGATATTATTGCTGTGTGTGATAATTGAGAGAATCTTAAATATAAAGAGTAAGAATATGATTGGGGATCCAGAGAAGAAGCTGAATCAAATTGAGGATTGCTGCCAACTGTGTGTTGAACCAGAAAAACCATAAACAGGGATCTAAGAGTAGATTGAGTTAGGCGGTACAAGGTAACAAATCCCTATTTCAAGACATCATAAGTATTTTGAGAGAAAAACTAGCTGAGCGTTGGACTGATATGATACTTCCATTCAATTGCAAATAATAGTTGTCATACTATTATCAAACAATTATATCAACTATTATACAACGCGGAGAATTGCATAAAACCCAAACCTGTGCAAATAATATATTTAATAGAGGTTATTGTCTGAAAATAATCAGAAAACCTATAAATTCTATAGCATATTAATCTTGCATATAGTGATGGAGTGATTCAAGTCCGCTATCATCAACTAAAAAGCAAGACTCATCCCCTTCCCCAGAAGATATACAAATACCAAGTGTTAACTCTCCATTCTGCAGGGCCTAATCTATTCCTTACAGACACCAAGTTCTAGTGGACACCAAGTTAGATATGGAAGTTCCTGCCAGGCTTTACAGGGAGGTCATTGGGCCCTATCAGAAAATGTGGCTTGAGCCTCATGTGGCTCCAGGGATTATACCCCCAGCGCATGGAGAGATCAAGGTTTTGTTAGCGAGTTTCCAGAGCAAACTAATGCAAATCTGCTGACACCAAATAGTGGCGTATATACACCTGACCCTATTTTGGAGGTCCTTCAGCTTCATGAGTTTGGTTTGTTAGATGAATTTTGTCTAACCATCAAGTCACCACCCAGCGTAATGACAGTGATACTGCGGGAGAACTTAATAGGGCTATCAGAAGAACAAAAACCAAGTGATAGCTTTATTTCAGAAATATAAGGAGATTAATTACCATCGATTATGATGATTTAGGGTGCACTCAGGGGGTGGTCCATTGATTGGACACAGGAGATCATCAACCCCATAAGATGTTATCCAATCTGGTAATCAAGAGCAGTGGAAGAGGATTATCTCTTTCTGCTAAGCATCACTTTTCAAAAATCAATTCAGCCTGAAATTTAGCTCCACTAAAGAGATTTACGAAAACTATTAGCAAATATGGCGGGAAACCCCACAAAAGAACCCGCAGGCTATGCCAAACGAGCCAGCACCACCCCCAAACGAAGCAACCCTCGGTTACCCACCTCAGGGTCAACCAGAATCACCCGCTCTCAAGCAGCAGCCATGAAAGCAGGCACCACCCCCAACCTGGAGCTACTCCAACTAGCGCCAGTTCACCTGATCGCACTTCTGCAACCTTCACGCCTAACAGCTCTGTGTGCGCTGCCTCCCACCAACCCGCTAGGCCCCCTCCAACCAAGGAGGCCATCACCCACGCTGTTTTAATGGCGTCTGCTCAGTTGAATGCAACTCAGCCCATCCAGACATTCACCTCCCCCATTGTGTCAGCTAATTCAGCCCCATTTATTATTGCTGACACCGTGTTTCTGGCTCCCTCCATGAGGGGCGATACCCAGCTACCTGGCCCCCAAATCCTCAGATGTAAGGTTGGATTAGCCGCACATTCTGGTTCACTAAGCACCAAATTGGGACAATATACTCTTCCCAATGAGGATTCAAATGGTTCGGATTTTGGAACTTCACACCAGTTCCAATCTCACCCGTCCCATTTAAACCCCATAATCGGCACTTCTCAAGTCGGCACTTTATCTCAATATGCTGAAAATGACCAATTCACCAATCAGCCAATGAGTTTTGCCCACGAAATCACAGCAAATACTCGGGCACAATTTACCCAAATAAATTGGGATGGTGATGAAACATCGCCCTCCTCCCAATTGGCTGGAGTTAATTCCAATCTGGATGGGACTCCCCAATTTAGCGAGGCCCAACAATCACCTGGCCCCCAAACCCTCGGATGTAAGGTTGGATTAGTCACACATTCTGGTTCACTAAGCACCAAATTGGGACAATCTACTCTTCCCAATGGGGATTTAAATGGTTCAGATTTTGGAACTTCACACCAGTTCCAATCTCACCCGTCCCATTTAAACCCCATAATCTGCACTTCTCAAGTCGGCACTTTATCTCAATATGCTGAAAACGACCAATTCACCAATCAGCCAGTGAGTTTTGCCCACGAAATCACAGCAAATACTCGGGCTGAATTTACCCAAATAGATTGGGATGGTGATGAAACATCTCCCTCCTCCCAACTGGCTGGAGTTAATTCCAATCTGGATGGCCTCCCCAATTTAGCGAGGCCCAACAAACCGCCCCTCAATTTAATATGACGCCAGCAACTGCTGTAACATTCCAGAAACAAGGGAACTCTGTAAACTTGTCCAAACCACCAGCTCACACTCAACCTGCAATTGCAGCCCAAAGCAAACACAAACGTACCAAAGGAGCCACTGGGGTGTGGCAAAAACCTCTGGCACCAACGCTACCCAAAGCTGATCCCCGTGAAGTGGCGTTTATTGCTGATGTTAAGAAAAAATGGGCAGAACCTAGAGCGCAAAAAGCTCTACCTCGCTCAACCCTCTCCCACTCAATTCGCCTTTATTATGGGCATAACCCTGTTGAATTCTATACAGAGGATTACTTCTCATACTTTACAGCGATTGCGGAGACATTCCCTATTAACACCACCATCCATGGATCAGTGGAGGGCCACTACATCGATGTGGGCTTCACTGAAGCTGCCCTTGCTGACCATGCTGCCACCCTCCAGGTCATTATTCCACGCGGATCTCTTCGCATCTCCCGCACACGCTCTCACCTGGAGAAAATTTCATGGATTGCTTTTTCCAACCTACCAACGACTGTTGATCCTGAGTCTCTTAAACTGGCACTCCATCGTGGTCTAATGGAGTTTGGGTCTGTTCTTTCAGTGGACTTTAGCGTCCCCTCTTACTATGCTCCCACTCAAAGAGCTCGCACTGCTAGGGCGTCGTTCATCCCCTCCCCCACTGTATCCCGCAACATTGAGGTTATTCCTCGTGTGGCGGTAGTTGGGGCATGCCCTGAGATCTTTTTGTCGACCCTGATCAGGCGCGCCCCCGGTGTTCATGGTGTAACGCCCTTGGACACTTTTATAGTGGCTGCACAGCTCGAAAACAAGCCCTCTTAGCCACCACCCAGGGGCCTAAACCAGGCCAAAAACGATCCCACGTGGCTGCAGCAGCAATTCCACAACCCACACAATGGGTTCCCGTTCAAGACCTGTCCCCTGAGGCCTTACGCCTAGCAGTTGAAACAGCTAACCCCACTATTGGTATGGGATACCTTCGCGCTCATGCCCCTTCCAATGGGCACCCCCTCCAATCTCCCAGAGTCAACTCCCTCTCTCACCAAGCGCAAGGCATCTCCCACAGGGTGCCCCTCGTCAGCCACCCCAACTCAGGGCTCCGCGGCACCCCCACCAACCTCCACCAGTGATTTATCGCATCAACCCTCAGCTCCCAATGGAGCTATGCCCACCAGCATGGACTGGCAACTCGCGGCCTGCGGTAGAAGTGCCACCTCAAAGAGTCCTACCCCAACCCCACAGTCCATTTCGCGCGGATCCTTTGCAGTGTCGGAGGAAATGAATATGGACTCAGACTCATCAAATGGGGACACCGCGGAGGTCACCATTGAGCACCCTCAGGTCCTTCCCCTGCAACGGAGCGGGGCAGCATCCTAGGCTGGCTTACTGGGTCCTCCGCCCCTCACCCTCTCCTTCCCCTCAGAACCCTCGACGCTCCTCACGGATTGCAGCTAATAGTCAAGCTAAAGGACTCAAAACTAGCCGCCTCACAGCAGCAGGTTTAAGCGCTGGCAACCCCCAGGACATGGAGGGGAACAGCTATGAGTCCCCATGGCAGCACCCTGGCCCTGCAATCCATCAACGCAAATGGGTTGCGGGACTTTAAGCAGAGAGCCCACCTCCTCCGAAATTTCAGGTCAGCACAAATTGACATCGCTGCTGTCCAGGAGCCCCATATCCTCCCCCACGAACAATCTGCATGGAATAAACAGTTTGGAGGCAACTCCTTCTGGACAAACCATGCCGCCCTTATTGTTTTGAATCCTCGGGTTAAAACCCATTCTTTTTCACAATATTTAGGTGGCCGCCTCATACTGGCCAAACTCACCACTCCTGACTTCTCCTTCTTCGCTGCAAGCATCTACCTGCCTAATGCAGGTCAGGAGCAAAATCGGCTCTTGGAAGAGCTCCTCCAACTCAATCTCCCACGGAATACAGTCCTCTTAGGAGATTTTAACATAACCATAAGTCGCGTCCGTGACTCTTACCCCCTGCAGCAAAGGAACGCCCTGGATCAAGTCGCCTCCAGGATTTCCTTCGCCTGAGTGGCTTTATAGATGCGCTTCCACCCTCCGCGTCTGGCCTAGGTTGCATGACTAGGATCCAGTATTATGGAGGAGCTTTCCAGACAGCGTCACGCATAGATATGGCACTGATTGGCCCCCTGCTAATTGGCCGCGTCTCCTCTCCCATCTCTCGTGACAACCATCTGAGTGATCACAGGTCACTCACCGTTGTCCTCACCACCACACTTAGACCGTCGCGTAGGTTCTGGCCTAGGGTTGCCCCAGCTCTTCTCAACAACCCCTTCACTAAGGAGAAGCTGTCTATGACCATCCGGGAGCTCTCACCTCCCCCCACCCCACCTGCTTGACCACAAGGCTAAATGGGCGGTGACCAAGGAGGGCATCACCCGCGTTGCTTACAACTGTGCCAAAGCCCAGATGACTGCAGCTCGCGCCAGAGTCAAAAGGGCGGAAGCCAGAATCAGACATCTAGAGCGAAACTGCCAGCCTTCGCCCTCTCCCAGATGGTTGGAAGACTGGGAAGCGGCGCAGGAAGCACTCCGCTTGGAGCTCACACTGCAGGAAGAACGGGCAGCAAACTTTACAACATCTCGTTACTATGCTCAATGGGAACGCCCCACCCGCTTATTCTTTCAGAAACAGAAAGCCCGGTCAACAGCGCAGGATATTACTGCACTGAAGATTGGCACTACAACCACTTCAGATAAGGAGGAAATCACGCAGGAACTACACCGCTTCTACTCCAGCCTCTTCCATGCCACCCAGGTGGACCCATCGGACATCCAAGACTTCCTGTGGCGGGCTCCAGAGCCGCCCATTGACCCACGGGCTGATGAGGCTCTACTGGCGCCTATTTTCATCCAGGAGGTGATGGAAACCCTTCTAAAATCCCCACGGCTTAAAGCCCCAGGCCCAGACAGAATACCCTTTGAGGTGTACCTTCTGGAACCTTCAGTGATAGCCAGAACCCTCCGCGACCTCTTCGCTGCACTCTTGGTGAATGGCGAGGTCCTCCCCAACTCCAGAGGCTCAATCACGACCCTCATTCACAAGAAGTCAGACCGTGAGAACCTGGCGAACTGGCGCCCCATAGCGTTGATCAACACAGACCACAAGCTCTTCACGAAGCTTCTGGCTAACCGCATCACCAAATGGGTGTCACCTCGCCTCTCCCCATCCCAGTACGGTTTTATTCCGGGGAGGTCGTTATGGGACAACTATAATGACCTTCACGTGACTTTGACTGCTAACTCTCGTAAGGTGAATGGCTTTGTGGCTCTCCTGGATATGAAAAAAGCATATGATCGGGTAGCCTGGAAGTATATTGATGCTTCCCTGGCCCGCTTCCATCTCCCACCCGCAGCTAGGCGCTGGATATCAGCGCTCTATGACCAGGTCCACACCAGAGTCCTGGCGCCAATGGGTTTTACAGTGGCAGTACCAGTTGGACAAGGTCTCCGGCAAGGGGACCCCCTGAGCCCTATCCTTTTTAACATCACCCTTGACCCCCTCTTGGCCTCCTTACAGGACAAGCTAACAGGGATTCTGGTCCCAGGTAAAGCCCCCACACGCACCATGGCATTTGCAGATGACACTGCCATTGCATTTGGCTGCCCAGGGGATGTTGCCCTCGCTGCTGTGACCATTGAGAGGTACACCAAGGCGTCCAACGCCATGGTCAACACATCCAAGACAACAGTTGTACAGGTCGGCTCCCCCACCTTCCCCCACCATTTGGTATTGAACCTGAGCGCGGTACCTTCCGTCACCTGGGCGTTCTCACCAACCAACAAGGAGTTGCGCTAAAAGACAATGAGGACCTGCTTCTTGCAGCAGTTAACTCCAGGATTGCCAGCTGGAACCGGCGGCACATCACCCCCCAGGGTCAAGCTCTGATGGCCAGTGTGTTCCTTCTCTCCAAAGTCTGGTTCCTAGCGCACGTCTGCCCATTCACAGATGCCTTTTATACGCGGCTCAATGTACTCCTCCGCTGTTGGATCTGGGGCTCAAACCATCCACCAATGGCCCTCTCAACCATTGCCAGACCCTGCAATGAAGGGGGCCTAGGGCTTCTGGACACGTGATCCCACGCCACCACAATCTTCCTGAAGTTCCTATGGCCGATTGTCTGCTGGGACGCGACCCCCATGCCCCAATGGGCGCCCGCCCTCCGCCAGTCAGTGTCAGCAGCTCTGGGTCTTCCTAGAGCATCTCTGACCTCATTAGGGGAGTGGCTCACAAACCACCCAGGCCATCGCCTAAAACCATCCTCATCCCCCTACTGGAACCAGGATCTCCTTGCCCTGAAACGAGTAGGCGCGCGGATCCACCATGCCTTCCCATACAGAAGGGAAGGCCCTGGCCTCAGCCCACGTCGCCATGCAATTGTGCACAATGGACAAGTTGTCACAACTCGCCTCAACCCCAAGATCGTCCTCCCATTCGCCCAAGACTCCTTGAGCTCCTCCCTCCGTGAGATTTGATCTTAAGGAATTGTGGAAGGACGTCTATCACCCCATCCTGTCAGCAAAGGTGTCCAACACCTTATGGAGGGTGCTCCACTGTTCATACAGGACAGGGGACTGGACTGGCCCTACCTTCCAGCACCGAAGCTGCCCCCGCTGTGTGGAGCCTATTGACTCCCACCTCCATCGTTTTTTCACCTGTACAGGTGTCGCCGCATTTGGCCAAAGGCCCGCGCGCTCCTTCATGCTCAGCCCTGGTCTGGACACCCTGTGCAAGACCTCATGTTTGAGCAGACATTGCCTGGTTGCCACCGACCCCTCCGTGTCCTCGCCTATGCCACAGCCATCTGGACCAACCATAACTCCTTCCTTCGTGCTGCCTTTGACCAGCAGGTGTGGACCCTTCCACACATGATCACCCACTTTCAGGTACACTTTGAGATGGCCCTGAAGGTCTGCACTATGTCGCCAACCCTCCCCCGCTCAGTTGTCACTGCAGCACGGCTCTGGCGCGCAAACCCCCTCCCTTTCTCGATGCCTCCTCCCTCCCTTCCCTCGCCTCAGGCTCTTAGGAGCCCAGGCGTAATTCAATAAACATCGATGAATCCCCCCTTGGGTTGGGACCATCTAGTACTAAAAAAAGAGCAGCGTAAGATGTTGTCTCTGAGGTAATTAATAACTGTCTGTAGCAAGAGATGCTCATATTGTCCAAGAGTCCATGGGCTTTGCTTGTTCTGATTGTAAAAAGAAGGACAGCACCAACCACATAGTAATATAAAACAGGAAGCTCAATAATATTGCAAAAAAGGACTCATACCCATGACGTAGATCAATTATGCTTTGGATTGGCTAAGGAGAGCTCATTTCTTCTCAGAGATTACACACCACACACACACACACACACACACACACACACACACACACACACACACACACACACACACACACACACACACACACACACACACACACACACACACATATGGACTTGATATTGGGTTACTGAAAAACGAGTTGACCATGGTGGAACAGGAGAAATGCACCATAATCACATCCAAAGGCCTTTTCCAACTGATTAGTATGTCTCTGAAGGGGTTGTGTAACGCCCCAGCTACGTTCCAACAAGCCATGGATACTATCCACTGTGATCTGAAGCTGTCATGTGTTCTCGTATACCTCAATGATATCAATGTTTTCTCTTGAACCTTTTCTGAGCATCTCAATCATCTAGAAGCAGTATTACTTCAGCTTGCTGAGGCGAGCATCAAAATTAAGCCTTAAAAATGTAACTTATTCAAAGATCAGTTGTAATACTTGGGGTTTGTGGTAGACTCTAAGGTGCTGAAACCGCAGCCATCCAAGTTGGAGACCATCCAAAAAAATGACTACACCTGATAGTAAATGCAATATACAGGTATTTTTTGGAAATGGTCAGTTACTACTGACACTTCATTCCTAATTTTAGCTGTTCTGGGGGTCCACTATTTGAGTTGTTAAAAGATGCCATGTTTGAATGGATAGAACGTCACCAATACGCCTTTGATACACTTTGAATGGCACAGATCAGTATGCCAGTGCTATGCTATCTAAGCTTCAATATGAATATTATTGTTCTTAAAATGCGTCTCTTTCCACTGTCTGGGAAGACCTTTCAGAGAAAGATAACGAGGGAGAAAAACATCCCATTGCATACTTCAGTCAAAGTCTAAACTGTCATGAGCGTAGTTATACTTTGACCAAGTGGGAGTGCTTGGCGGTAATCTATGCGTATAAGCAATTTAGGGTCTACTTGCATTGTGTAAAGTTTAAAGTTACAATGGATCATGTGTCATTACGTTAGTTGCAGAATCTCAAGGAGTCTGAAGGGCATTTAGCTCAATGGGCTCTTAAGTTGCAAGCCTTTTGACTTCAAGATCCTTTACTGCTCAGGAGTAAAGCATCAGAACGCTGACTGTTTATCTTGATTGCTGACCATTGCTGTGACAGCAGAGCTCAGCGATGTGATATATCATAAGTTGCTCAGCAGAAAATATGATGACAAATCGCCCCAAGTGATCAAAGCATTAAATGAGATGCGAGAAAATACCTTCCAATGCTTTGAACTGTACAAGTGGTTTGGTGATTCTACAGTGAATGTTTTGTGACCCTCAGCAAGGCCTGGGATTATTATAAGTGCCCACAAGGCAGTTGGACATAGTGGTGGCGCAAGATAAATAGAACTGTTGCAATCTCAGTACTATTGGAAAAGCCTGAACTTTTACATACTTTAAACAATTTTCTATTGCCACCAGTGTCAATTAGAGAAGCTGTTCCACCAGAAGACCTTGTAACGGTTAGTGAAACCACATTTTGCTTGGCATATGGTTTCCCTTGATGTTGTTGGGCCTCTGCCAATAGGAGACAACTGGTGTAAGTACATTCTGGCGGCTATTGACCACTTGACTAAATGGGTTGAAGTGTGGGCGATATGAGATTTGTGGGCAGTCATAGTGGCCAAATTTATAATAAATGTATTATCCAGCGACATGGCTGCCCTCAGTTCATTCTTACCAACAACAGAACCAATCTCACCTTGCACATCCACCAAATTAGACAAGCTCATGGGCATCCATGAGGTTCTGATGACCCCATATCACCCTGAGACCAACGGAATGGTCAAATGGGTTAATAGGACCCTAGTGAACATCCTTAGGAAGCTGGTGACTGATAGACCCTTATATTGGAGTTCCCCCCTGTCTACTGCTATCTTTGCTTAAAACATCGGTTATCATTCCACCACAGGGAAGAGCCCTTTTTAACAGTTATATGGATAGCACCCTGCTCTTCCAGAATTGCTTATTCGTGCATAGAAGATACCAGCAGAATTAATCCCAACCTTTACTTGAAGAATTTAGCGGAAACGTTGATCAAATTTGAAATTGGAAGCGTACTCATTCAGCTTGTCTAAGAAAATTGGGAATCAGGCCACCAATCAGGTATGATGTATTGGGTTAATCAAGTTTGAAGAAGGTGAAATGGTTTGTTTTACGACCAGCATAGGTTTGGGTGAAAAGACAAGCTGGTCAGCATCTGAGTTGGTCTGATTAAAATAATAAAGAAAACTGATTTTGATGCATACACCATCAAATATATAGCAGGTGGTTAAATCATTGATCATGTACACACAAAGTTTCTCTGAGTTTATAAACAATAGGAGACTTATTGTCCAGTCAAAGGGGGGGTAATGTTGAGATTACAATATGATTGGATGATAAGCCCTGAAGAGTTATGATGGAATGATGAGAATCTGCTGACTAGGATGATATTTATGAGAATTTGAGTCCTTGAGATGAGGCAATATTGGGTTATAATGGGTTGTTATTGTAACGGTCAAGGCGTTGCCTGACCACCAATAGCCCTAATCTTCCTAGGGCGATAGTTGGGGCCAGGGGAGAGGGGCTCGACCGCTCCAATTAACATAAATGGCAATCTGATGAATCAGATGCCTTGAAATTGGAAGCAATATTGAATTGAAAGGATGACAGGGAAGGGAAGCCTCGGAAATGGCGCTCTGGCCAACCAGATGCTGCCAAATCCAATATTGCTAAATGCGGCGATGAGGGATTGGACCCTTGGATGCAAATTTCTGACCAATTGGAGGCCAAATCCATTGCATTTGGGAGTATCAAAAAGGAGGAAAATCCTTACAAATGGCGCTCTGGCCAACCAGATGTCACCAAATGAAATATTCCCAAAAGAGGCAATGAACCAATATCAGGGAATATGGGCGAGGGGAATGCCCTGGGCTTTGAGAGCAATTTGAAGCCAAACAATGAATGTGAAAAGTTTCCGCAACCCTGAGGGTACCCAGCCCAAGTTTGAGAATGGGCCTTGACGCCAAAATCGAGGGTCTAGATTCTTGAATAGGGCCCACCGCCGGGAAGATGCCCATGGACTTCGCGGGAACAGGACCTGCTCTTCCTCAATAAGCTCAGTATAAAGCTGAGCAGGCAAAACTCTTTAGAGCAGTTTTGTCATTTTATAAACCTAAATAAAACTTAATAAATTCTAAAATTAGTTTTGCACATCTGCAAATCACTTTATTAAGAAAACCCAGAATCCACCACATGGACAGCAGTTCAGACTTTGACAGGGCCATTCAGTCCCTGTACGCCCTCTCAGGGGGTCAGGCCCTCCTCCTGGGCTCCAGCATTGTCTTAACTGTGGTCCAAACCTTGTGGTAAAGTGGTTTCCGCATAGTCAGATTTGGGATCTCTCAACTGCAGGTATATCCTGCCTGTGGGCCCTCACTTGGGCACTCTTGCCTAACTGCTTTGTGGCAGTTTTCAGAGACCCCATCCGTCACAGTTATTGGATTGCCTCATAATAAGGTGATAAGGTGAAGTCAATATTTGACAAATATAACCTAGATTGCCTCAAATTAGAGCGATAGAGAATTAGAGAATATAAGCTAAAACCAACAAAAATTGGTGTAATAGAATAGTCTAAGCTATGAGAATGGTATCATCCAAAGTTGCTGATATATAAGCAAGGTGAGAAATTGAAAGGAGAAGGTTGGTAATAGTTGAGAGAGAGGAACAGCAAAAGGTCACTGTATCTTTTAAATTAAATAAAAGTGTTGTTGGGGGCAATTTCTCCTATATTATATATTTTCCAAAGTGTTTGGAGGAACAAAATGATCGTATCATCTGTCTGTTATTTGTAGGTTTAACCTGTGTGACCCTTATAGCAGATCTCAATGATACTGCCCAAAAATACAACAGAAAACTTAATTGCTTAGTTAATATAATTCTGCTATAACTGTTGGGAAGAGTTTTGGCTGATATGTCCTGATTCTGCTGTGTCTTATGTTATTCATATCTGTTCTGAAGCTCACAAAGCTAAAAAATAATATTTGACTCTTCTGGCCTCTCCTGGGTATCTTTTCCCTTTAAAATTGGGAACTCTCCTGGTGCAGGTAATAATGACAAGCTCCCTCAACGTTTGTCTACACTCATTAATATGAGGATATAATTAATAGAAGACAATATAATATGGAAAAGATGATTATATGGTAAGTTTATGATTTTTATTTCGAGGCAAGTGTTAAAATTTAAGTGTTTCTTGATTGTTCACGGCTAATACCCCTAGATTGTTTAACTGCATAGGTTTAGTGTTGTGCAATTCTCCACGTTGTCTGATAGCAATATATATTCAATTATAAAAGTATGAAGACTATTATTTATAGTTGAATAAAGTACTATTATTGAGTCCAACGCTTGACCAGTATTTCCTTTTAAAATACTTAAGATGTCCTTAATAAAAACTTTTCTCTCTCGTTGCATTCACTTTTGCAACCTATTCAATTCAAGTCTGAATCTGGTTTGATAATCTCACAGAGGATATTATTCTGCGTCCATGTCAGGGAGCAGTTGGGCAAGTAAGGTAAGAGGAGCAGGTGGGAGGCCCGCGACCTCAAATGTTTGAAAACACCCTGAAGAAACCAGTTGAATAGAAAAAAATTTAAAAAACTGGCGGTCACTATTTCCCCCAGAAATCCTCGCTTGGCAAGCATGATGCAACCAGTACATTAACACGCCGCACTCCCAGCCACTTTCGTCAGTGGAATATGGAGTCCACGTGTTTCTGGACATTTAACAAACGGCTTAATGGGAAAATTTTGTGGGGATGTACACACTTTTTTCCTGACCGCGGTGTACATTGCACCTCACTCCATGTCACGTGGTTGGCTGGACCTAGGTTTCAAAGAAGGAGGCAGCAGACGGGGCTGCTGCGGTGCACATAGTGATTGACCTCCCCAAAGGGCAACGGGCTGTTGAAACCAAATGCACCAGATGGACAAAATCCAACCAAATTTTCCTCACGTCTGACTTTTTGCCTAATACAGTAAAACGTGACATTTTGGAACAACACCTGAAAAATGGTCTCGCCATCTATGGTGAAATACAATCTTTTGAGATGCAACGCTTCATGCTGATGCCACACCTGTGCACCGGCAAAGCCATCACAGTTCTGACCCCAACTGAGGAGATCGCGAAGGACCTTATCCAGATCCCGCACTCCACATATATCAATATTGAAGGACATACCACCCACCCTTTCCAGGTAACCGTGGACAGCGCGCCCCCCATCTGCACCCACTGTGATGCATTTGGCCATAAGGCACATGCATGCCACACCAAGGAGGGCGTCACATTCCAAGAGCACCCCTTGGCAGCCATGGCCAGTGGAGAGGCGCACTACAAACCAACCGTAAGCACCAAAGAGGCTTTCCCATGGGGAGCGCAAGGTTGCTACCTACTGGTAAAGCCTATATCCCCGCAAGAGCAGAAGAAGGCAAAGCAAGCCCGCAGGGCCGCGGCCAAGGAAGTGGCCAAAGTCACCACCACTATCCCACACTCCCAATGCCAGGAGGACATCGAAACCTTTGTGGCAGAAGCAAATCGGGAATTCTTCAACCAATCAGATTGGGAAGCCCATGCCAATTGGGCTACCCAAACTGAGGATCTGATGGGGGACTCGATCTTACCCAATCTTTGCAACCAAGCTCTGGTTGAAACTGACTTGGGGCCTATCCTACCTAAAATTTTTTTTTGACCTGCTCAACGGTGCACTGAACTCATCTGCACCACAAAAAGTTTGTCCGACGTCAGGGAAATAAAAAGTGAAGGCAAAAGCCAATGTGAACCTTTCTGCTAAAATCAACAAAACTACTGATAGCGTTGCTGCAAACACCCGAGCTGCTGTGAAGGCCCATGGGGATATAGAGGAGGCTAGTGGGCCCAGGTGCCACCTCCTCGCACCTAAAGTGTGATGGGGGAAACCTTCACTTTAGGGACATTAAATATCGCCGGACTCAAGGCCTCACCATCCTGAGTTAGGAAACTGAGTTTTTTACAACAAAATTTACCCATGGATATCCTGGCCATCCAGGAGTCCAACTGTATGTGAGGTTCTGAGGAGGCTTGGAAAACCATGCTCCTCCCATCCCTATCCTTTCAATTATAGCACTGTGGGGTGCTAGTTCAGAAAAATAATTTTTTCAAATTTTCATCATCAGAAACCTTCCTCAATGGCTGAGTCCTCGTTGTCACTTTCTCGTGAGCCAACATGGTGCATGCTATCTTCAACATTTATGCCCCAAACGGTGCATGAGAGCGTCAGGAATTTTTCTCATTGGTCAAATCCCTCCTGCTACCCTCAGACCCTTTTGTAGTCAGTGACATGAACTGTTGGCTAAACACTCCAACAGACCGGTGGCCTTCCTCCTCCCACGCCCCCAGGGTTATGTAGAACTTCGCTTTCTAAAGGCCACCCTTGGGTTAATGGATGCGCTGCTGTGGCGAGCCCCACTGCTCAAAAACATGATGTGCCCCCACGTCCACAACGGCCAATTAAGGTCCATGACCCGCATTGACCTTGTCCTTACGCCAGCGAAATTCCAACCCCACATTTCCCACTTCAAAACAACAAAAATGGAATTCTCTAACCACTGACTGGTCTTGATAACATACCACCTACCTGTCACAGTGGCTAAGGCTCCACATTGGTGAAAAATCTGCCCCCCTCAACTCGCATCACCAGGATTTTCCACTTGGGTGGAATCAGCAACTTCGGCAAAAGAGTTTATCGCACCATTTTGTGTGGACCCCATCTTCACATTGGCAGCCTTCAAAGAGGATACCATCCGCCACTCTCACCACCTCTCCTCCAGACGAGCATGAGCCACATCAGCTGTCATTTCACGCGCTCTGGCAGAGTTTGCACACCTAGAGTTTAACATCTAGCTACAGGATACAGCCCTGCATGGGGCCAGAAGTGGGCGGAGGCAGCCGCCCACCTCAACGCGCTCAAAAGGCAGCACAAACATCGGGTTTGTGTTCAGTACAGGGCCAAACGCATTAAAAAAGGCGACAAGTGCACCGCATATTTTTTAAAAAAATTTTACACCATGCCAGAGCGTGGCCTGCACACAGGTGCAAAGATCAGATGATTCCATCGTGGATACGCCAGCCAAAGTGGCAATCAAAACACAGAACTTTTACTCTGAGTTGTACCTATCTGATCCAATTCAGCCAGCTGAAGTGGCAGAATTTCTCAACTGAGCCCACATCCGCACCATTTCCTGATACCCAGAAATAATAAATTGATTACTCTGAACAAATTATGGACAGCCATCCGCAGTGCACCTAACCGGAAATGCCCAGGCCCAGATGGCATTCCATATGAATTCTACAAAAAGTACTTCAAATACATATCCCCACTACTACTTGCTCACTTAACCAGAGCTTTTTGGAAACGCGCCTCCTGCCAGGAGGACAAGAGGCCTTCACCGTTACACTCTTCAAGAAAGGGGATAAGCTAGACTTATCCAACAGGCGCCCCATTTCTTTAACTAACACGGATACAAAAATTTTAACAAAAATCATGGCTAACCGTTTAGGGATTGTAGCATCTGCCACCATCTCCCCAGAACAATTTGGTTTCATACCCAGGAGGTCGATTTGGGACAACGTGCACTCTGTGGCTAACACATGCCAATCCACAGCCTCTGGGGCACTTGTATTCTTGGACCAACAGAAGGCCTATGATAGAGTAAACTGGGAATACCTCAGGGCCTGCATCCATCAATTCCGCTTACCCCCTCACTTCATCAGCTGGGTGATGATGCTTATGGAATCTGCAACAATGGCAGTGCGTGGCCCTGGCTTCCTCATGAAAGTAGTCCGCCCTCAAAGGGGCATACGCCAAGGGGACCCCCTTAGCCCACTCTTATATAACTTCAGCCTTGACCCACTACTTCGAAATGTGAATGCCCAACTCAATGGGGTCCATGTGCTAGGCCAATCCCCAGTCAAGATGGTGGCGTTTGCAGACAACTGAGTGGTTGTAGTGTCTAATAATAAAGATGCACGCACACTTGAAGCTCTCATCCAGGAGTATTCCCAGGTAAGTAACGCTGCACTGAACGCTTTCAAAACTGAAATAATCCTCCTTGGTCGGTATCAAACCTCTGGGCCCCTGCAACCAGTGCCCAGCCCGGCCCATCTGCTCGCACACGTGCTCGCCCTCCCAACTCACCCCAC
Organism: Massospora cicadina; assembly: GCA_022478985.1. Classification (NCBI taxonomy): domain Eukaryota; kingdom Fungi; phylum Entomophthoromycota; class Entomophthoromycetes; order Entomophthorales; family Entomophthoraceae; genus Massospora; species Massospora cicadina. The sequence goes on along the minus strand of JAKSZP010005845.1, from coordinate 28,686 downwards.
ACCGCCCCACTGGTGCTCCCCTTCGTGCCACGCCCTACCATAGGGCCAGTCCGCCATCTGGGTGTGTGGGTGGAGGAAGGCGGATATGCATCAGCAGTAATGAAGAGTCATATTATAGATAATGTGACGAAGTGCATCGCCTCCCTAAAAGCCCACCCTACTTCCCTTACTGGCAAGGTTGATTTAGCCAACTCTATGCTCCTCTCCAAAGTCTGGTTTGGAGCCCACGCCATCCCCTTCTCCCCAAGCTTTTTCAAATCCTTGTATGACCTGCTGCAAGGATGGCTTTGGTCAGGCCGCCCTCCACCAGTACGGCTAGAGGTCATGTTTGGCCCTTATCATCATGGTGGCATGGGTCTGCTTGACTTCAGAGCCCATGCTGCTAAGATCTTGAGTACCTGGATCGCGGCTGTCACTGCCCCTACGCTCCCCTCCCAACACTGGTCCCGCGCGGCCCACTCCAACTTCTCCCGCGCCTTGGGTCTCAACAATCCATCGAACCCCCACTCCCTGATGAAATACCTGGCTTCACACCCATCGGCCACAGGTCCTCATGGTACTAAAACCCACTACAAACGAATCCTCCTCTCCATGCGGAGCGCTGAGTGGAGAATTTATATTAGCGGACATACAGCCTAGAGAGGCCGCCCCTCTCCTCAGTTCACACAAGAGGTACAGGGGCTACCCATCCAAGATGGCGTGATCCCCACACGGCCCCATGTCCTATCCAGGGTGGACTACCTGGACATGATGGATATTCCTTACTCCATTGAGACCCAAAAAACTATCTGGAAATACGTACACCATCCTCTGTTGCAGCCTCAAATCCGGTCCCATGTGTGGTGCTGCCTGAGGCGGGTGTACCATATGGCCGAGCACTCTAACGCTTTACACTCATCCTGCGTCGTGTGTGGCCAGTATGGAACGCTGTTCCACCGCCTGGAGAAGTGTCCTATCTTAAAGTGATATGGCGTGAAGTTCAACGTCTGCTGGGCAAGATCAAACACATCCTTCAGTCTGTCAAGAGATATGTTTGCTCTATCAATGGCCTCCCCCTTCCACCCTCCCTTCATGCTCTGGTGGTTGCAATCGCCATGTGGACTATCCACACGATTGTCTTGGATGCCATCGCAGGATCCACCCCCACCCTCCCAGAAGCAGTTCACAGATTCCGGTCTCACTTGGTGGACCACTTTCAGGCGTGGATATTTGGATACCTCTTCCGCGCTGCCAACAGCTGGTCTCCTCCTGGTTCCCAGTTTGGTTCATCAAATCAGACCCCTTCCTCCACACGTGTTCAATTGTGGCTACGGCCCCTTCACACGTTCCCTCCCCCTCCCCATAAGCGGCGTTCCCGCTGGCAACAAGAGATAGCATCGCTTCTCTGGGGTGCCTCTCCTGCTACTAAGTTTTGTCACTTTTGGGTCAAATTCAGAAGTGTCCATCCCATGGTCGGCCTTCCCCGCAATAAATCAAATCAAGATTTCCTCAATAGGGATTCGTTCCCTTATACTGTCTAACTTGATCCATGCTCAGATCCTCATTTATGGCTTCTCTCTGGGGACACACAGTTGACAGCAATCCCTGATTCAGCTCAGCTTCTCTTCTCTGGATCCACGCTCAGATCCTACCCTTTATCTTAAAGAATCTCCCAATTAAAACACACAGCATTAATTTCTTGAGAAATAATAGAACTTAAAATGGATTTAGGTAAAGTATACTGCAAAGTGTTATTTTTTAAGTAGAATTCTTAAGGGAATTTATAGTGGTAGTTAGGCGCCCAACCCTCAGTTGGCACTTCATTGATGAAACTTCAGCCATTGCTGTTGAATTACCTAACATCATCTCATCAATGATGGTCTTCCCCATCCTGGCTAATATTATGTCATTGGACATCCTTAAGACCTAAAACAGAAAAAATCAGAAAACGTGTCCCTAACATTTTTCTCTCAATCCCAGCGAACCAACCATATTTAGCAAGCAACCTACTTTGGTAATGAGACTTGTTACCAATTAAGGCAGGTCACAAACCAACTGATCAATTCACTAGTTTCTTGTGGCATAGCTCACCTAACAACTTGATACTTAAGTTCCCAATTGGTTGGTGATGAAGCCCAACCAATCCCAATCAGTACACCTGTTAGTTAATCATCACTCAACTGTCAGATGCCCCATTTTGTCAGCAACTCTGCCTGATGAGAACTTAAGCATTCACCCAGATAAATCCCTGTTGGATCCGACCCAGGCGAATTACCCATAATTTTCAAAAATATTGTTACCCCAAAATCAGGGTCAAACAATATTTAATTTATTTTGCTATAGGTCTTATCCCTTAGTGATCCTTGGTAATCTAGCCAGCAGGTAATATGGGCAAAATCCCAGAACATCCCGCCTCTAGCCTAGATTTCTAGCAATAATAGGATCAGGACTGGAGAATACCACCTCAGACACCAGGTTGTATATTATATAGGTTCAAGTGGAGTATAATCATTCTGTACTTAACACTGATCAGGACAACCTTCAGATTGCGGCTTTCTTCCTCTTCCTCCTCACAACCACATAATCAGAGTGCAGTCCCCACGATTTTCTGTCATGCTGGGCTGATCAAATTATTTATGATGATATTAATACTGGGATTTGGTTTTCCACCTGTCAGGACATATGACCCACTGTCATATTCAGTATTATCAGTCTGGGTTCCTTAATTTAATGATTTTCTCCCCATCCTTGACAGGAGATTCTTGCCATCAATGTTCGTTTTGTAGCACAATTAAGAATGCTCATTTATATTCACCCTTGTTATTGTCTTTAATAATCTCTTGGTCCATACCATTCTTAATTCTTCTCTGGTGAGCTTATCCCGTTAATTTTGAGATTACTTTCTCAGAAATTAGAGCTTAATTGATTTCATAGTGCAAAATGTTGACTATTATATAAATTCAATATTCCCTATGTCATCCAGCTCATATGTCAAATTTGGAGTTTGGTAACAACAACTGCTTAATAGCATGGATGATAAAGACCTTTGTCTCTTCCAGCTGATGAGTCAATATGCACACCAGAACCTCTTCTATGGTCCTTCTAGAAAAAAATATAATCCCACTACAAATACCCATGGCCAGTACTTTCATGAAATTAACAGAAATTGTAACCTACCCTAATGAAACCAGTTTAGAAATTATCACAATCAACTCACAATCAATCCTTCTTTTGTAATTGAGACCTGAGTTAAATTTTTGGTTCTCTCCTGGATTTGGCTCCATTTGCAGATTCTCCTACCATCATCATAAAACCTCCTGAAGCAATGTCCTCCGCTCTCAATCGTTTAATCCTCACTGGATCAGACTTGCATCCAGAGGTCCTTTATTGACTTTGCCAGTATTACAAGCCAGCTGTTTTGACCACTGAACTAGCCATCAGAAACAGCAAACATTTAAACTTTTCTATGCAGAATTGAGGGACCAATTAACCAATGCTTTTTCCATAGCTTTGAACTCCTCCAATCTTGAAAGCATCCTAGATCGAGATGTTGCAGCCTATACTCTTTACTTTTCTGACCAAGTTCTTCAAAGATGGGCCACAAAGCTTCCAGCCTCACCTGGCTTTCATAACACATTCTTCTTTTGCTTCCTAGAAGCTCATAGTTGTTGTCTGCAGGATGCCATTTTCTACTTGCATGACTATCTCGTTTCTGGTGCATCACATTGGTATCTTCCACTGATGGCTTTAATAGGGGCATGATTTGACAACCCCACTTAGTATCCCTTGCTCGATGTTGGCCCATATGTCCAGTGTTCTTGAAGTCTCGTTGGCAAGTGCTCAAGGCTAGTCTTTCAGATCTGGTACCATATTGTGATTACTAAGGGTTATTTGATGACTGCTTCTTCTTGTTCTGCTTCTTCTCTACCCAATCCAAGGTATAGTGTTTGGCATGTTCCAATGTTTCCATCTCTCTTCTCTTAATTGCTTTCCCACATGGATCAGCATCCACTTAACAAAATTTGTTATGAGTAGTTCTAGCCCACACTAGTGTCCAAACTCACATAGATTTCTACAGGTTATTTAATCCAACTGCGATCCATCCTCCCTCCCCCAAGAGGCAACATAGGCGGAATCATCCCAAAGTTGAGGATAACCAGTAAAAAATAAGAATTATAAAGTTATATTTTTTTCTATGCTTTTTTAATAATTTTTCAAATATTTTTATCAATCTTTATTCTTTTCCTTCTTTTTTCTATGGGACTTGACCTTTTCTTGGTTCAGCGGTACATCTTTTTATTTTATTCCCCCAAACTGGTTCCTAGATATACTTAGACCTACCAGTTTTCTATGGTTCAGAGGTCCTAATTTTTAAAACTTAAGCATCTAGTTTGGTTCAGCGGTCCTTTTTCAGACTTATTAAATCTTAAAGACATAACCAGCTTAATGGTTCAGCATCCTTTGGGAACTCTTTTTTTATTATTTTTTTCATTAATCTATTGCTTTAAATACTTAGCATGGACTTGATTTACTATCCTTCCATCCAAGAGGTTCTTGATGGAGTAGGAGATCATTTTCATATTATGCGATAATCTCAAACAGACCCAAGCACAACGCATCCAAATAGTTTCTTATCTCAAAACCATTGAATCACAATAGGCAACACTTTTGTCTATTCAATAATATGATAAGGCCAGTTGGTTCTTATTGTCTGTTGTTTTTTCTCAAATCCTTTTCTTCAAAGTTGTTTTTAATGCTTGCAATTGCATTTCAATCAAGATATTTGTCAATAAGTTCAGGTATTGCTCAGCACTCATCCCTGATGTTGGTTCCACCACCAAATATATAATTGGCGGCAATGCGGCCTTCCTTTCATATAGTAACTCAAATGGCATTTTTTCATCATCATATGATGCCTTATTGCAGGCAAATGTCACCGAACTAATGTAAATTCCCCACATGGAAGTTCTTCCTATGACCAGCTTCCTCAGCGTTGCAGCCAGCGTCCCATTGACTCATTCTACCAGTCCATTCATCTCCAGTTGGTAGGGTACAGACATAACTTCTTGGAACCCCATTGTTTTATTTAATTGTGGGATCACATGAGACGTGGAATTCGTTGATTGTTGCTCAGCAGGACCTGCAGGCATCCATGTTGTTATACTACTTGATCTAGGATAAACTTCATAGTGCTTGTAGCGTCTACGTTTGCAAAGCCTTCATCTTGAACCATCTTATCAGATGGTCAATTGCAAAAAAATGTACTTGACTACCCCTGTGCTCATCATCAGTTGTCCCATGGCGTCAATAGACACTGTATGTCAAGCTTTCAGGGAGGACCAGTCAGTATTCAGTCATTTCCTATATGGCTTATATAACTGTAACTCCACAAACAAGCCTTATAGTACACAACATTGTGGTTGATGAACTCCCATTAATAATACTAGTAGATTTAATCAATCATCTTCTTATAGCCTCTGTGCCTGACAATATTAAGAGCAGCTTGAATGATAGCCGCTCGTTTCAATGGCTTTAAGAATAGTGATTGCTTCCCAATGATAATATTAGAAACTTGTTCAACCATGTTCTCAGTGTTTTCCATCACTTTTTGAAGCACATCTTGGATTTCTTGGGGCTTGTTCTCAATTTCTCCATCAACCATTATCTGGAATAGCTCATCCGCCTGCTGATATACCACCTGGACCTTTGGTAACTATGATAGCCATCTGCATTCTGATGATAAGCTCCTGCTTGGTGGACTAACCTATAATCCTAAGCATGTAACTTTATTGCCCATCAGGTCAGTTTTCCTTCCAGTTATCTTAAATTGTGTAGCCAATGCAACGAGGAGTGGTCCATCACCACTTTGAAGTGTGTTCCATGGATATACACCCAAAACTGTATACAGGCATAAATAACCTCCTCTCCCCCCCCCCCCCCCCCCCCCCCCCCCCCCCTTTTTTTTTTTTTTTAAAGAACATTCACGCTAAGTCACGTTGTAATTCCTCTCAGCGGCTGAGAGTGTCTGGCTCACATATGCCACTAGATTTTTATCTTTAAGTTTCTCTACATGGATCAATATGGTGCCAATCGCTGTCAACAAAGCATTGGTTGTATTATAAATTCTTGATCAAAATTTAAATATTTCAAAATTGGAGAATCTGTTAAATATTGGCGTAATTCAGTGAAGAATCTCTGGGCCTCTACACTAAAAACAATTACTTTCTTTGGATCCTTCAGCAAATGGAAGAGAACTCAGCGATCCTTGGATAATTTCTGAAGAATCTTCTATAGTATCTGACCATTCCAAAGGACACTTGGATATCTTGGACTCTTGGTACAGCCATTTGCTCTATGGCTTTGATCTTCTGAGCTTATGGCTGCATTCCACCAGAGTTGATTATGTCACACGTATTCTAACTCTTTCTTGAAGAAGTGGCATTTCCTCGGCTTAATCTTCAGGCTGGCTGCGCATATTCTCTTAAACACTTCCTCCAAGTGGTGCAAATGGTCAGTAAACATCTACTGAACAAATTTATATCGTCCAATTACACCAGGAAGCATGACAACTTCAAGTTATAAATATGGCGTCCATGACTCTCTGGAACGTCACAGGCTCATTGCACAGACCTTGTGTCATCCTCGTCAGTTGATAAAGCCCTTGTGCAGTGATAATCATGCATTTCTCTTAGTCTTCACTTAAAATCAATTTGCCAATATCTTGATATTAGATTACATTATGGAGAAATATTCGTTTCTCCTAATTGATCTGGCGCATCATTGACTCAAGGTAGTGGATATGAATCATTCTTCATAATTTTGTTCAGCTTCCAATAATTAATCACCACCTGATTAGAGACATCCTTCTTCTTTACTATAAGGATAGTGCTTGCCAAGGGACTCAAAGATGGAAATAGAAGCCCATGCTTGATTAATTCACTGTTTTCTTCCTCTACTACCACTTTAGCCACCATTGACCACTAAACTAGTCTAATTCTTATAAGCAAATTTTTCTTAGTGTCAATTTTGTGAATTACATTTCTTGCGCATCCCAATTTGTAGTCATCTTAGGCAAATACTTACCAATACTTGTCAGATAATTTGAGCACCTACTCCTGCTGTTTGTCCTTCAGATAAGTGAGTTGCTTTTGATCAACCAATATATTGATATTCTAGGCAACTCATGCTGGCAATCTTATCTCATTGTAGCCCTGAAAACCATGGACCAGTAAATCAATATTTTGATATTTTCTATTTTTTGTATTTTTCTTTTACAATAAGGCTTTTAACCTACAATTAGATTCAGAGGTCCTTCTTTTCCCCTTCATCTAAAATGGATCCTAGGTATACTCTGAACTACCATTTTTCATGGATCAAAAACTTATTCTTTTATGATTTAGCCATTTAACCTGGTTCAGTGGTCCTCTTTTAGGAATTGACCAAAACTTTAGGACATGACCATTTAATGGTTCAGTGGTCCTCAGGGAACATTGAAATTATTTTCTTTTTAGTCCAATACTTCCTATTTTTTAGTATTGACCTTATTCACTATACAACCAGAAGCACTGTTTCTTCACATATAGGCAACACTTTCCAACTTTGACAATACTTCTAAATGTTTTCATTTACTAGGCCTTCAATCCAGACTTTTCATTCAAACAACAAGTCCTAATTTCATTTCTTATTTCAGCAACTGATATTTGAGACTTTGTAACTCCCTAAATTGTGAGTTGCTCATTAATTGGCAGTTACATCCAATTGATTTTATCATTATTTTCTTAAAAACAATTTTTGGCATTTGTTGCCATACAAAACGTTTAAAGTAGATCCCTTTGGTGGATCTGGAAACAATCCCTTAATCACATAGATTGATCTAGCCTTGTTAGCTTCATCCAAGTTCGCCTTGAATTGATGATTCTCGTCTCCAGCAATTTCTGCCTCATTGCTTGATTACTCTTGGGTCAAATGATTAACTCCACTCTCTAGGATCAGTCACTCACTTTTTTGACCTTCGTAATATTCATTGGTAAGTATAATCCAATACTATGAATTGATTGATTTATTGTACCAAATCATCTAGTATCTCATCTAGTGTCTCATTTAAACACCTCAGAACTCAGGACTATTTTAAGCGGACTCAATGCCAACCTGAGTTGCACTACTGAACCTTGGGACTATTTCAAGTGGGCCCAATTTTAACCCAAGTTGGCCCTGCTGATCCTCTTCATCTTAGATAGATGTTGGGTGGAGCAGGTTTTCGTGCATCAATAAACAGTTCCATATCTAGGTTGCAGGTCCTTTTCCTAAATCTTTTGTATCTTCTTTAATTTGTTTCACTAGTAGCTCCACATTTGAGCTGGGTGAATACAATTGAACGTGATTCACTTCATGTTCAGTCTTCAATGATGTTACTTTCCCTAGTAACTTATTGCTAAAGTTTCAAACACCTTAATATGATATCATGTCCTAGTATCTTACTCAACTATACCCCTGTAGTGAGCACCAGATGTTAATATTTATGTGTTTATTGATTGTTCACGGCTGATAACCTCCAAATTGATTAAAAACAGGTTCAGTGTTGTGCAATTCTCTGCATTGTCTGGTAGTAATATATAGGCAATTGATAATAGTATGAAGACTATTATCCATAGTTGAATAAAGTACTATTATTAGGTCCAACGCTTGACCAGTATTTCCCCTAAAATACTTAAGGTGTCCTCAATAGGGATTCGTTCTCTTATACTGTCTAACTTGATCCATGCTCAGATCCTCATTTAAGGCTTCTCTGTGGCGACATACATTTGGCAGCAATCCCTGATTCAAATCAGCTTCAATTCTCTGGATCCACGCTCAGATCCTAACCCTTTATCCTAAAGAGTCTCCCAATTAAATCACACAGCAATAATTTCCTTGAGAAAGAATAAAATTTAAAATGTATTTTGGTAAAGTATTCTGTAAAGTGTTGTTTTTTATTAAATAGAATACTTAGGGGAATTTATAGTGGGAATTAGCGCCCAACCCTCAGTTAACATCTCATTGATGAAATGGCAGCTGCTGCCATTGTTTACCCATTATCGTCTCAGCAGCGATTGTCTTCCCCATCCTGGCTAGGATTCTGTCAATGGACATCCTCAAGACCTAAAAACGGAAAGAGTTGGAAACCATGCCCTATAATTTTCGTCTCATACTTAGCAAACTAACCATATTTGGCAAGGGACCTGCTTAGGTAATGAAGCTTGTTACCCGTTAAGGTAGGTCACAAACCAACTGATCAATTTGCTAGTTGCAGGAGCATCACTTGCCTCACAACTAGATCCTTGAATTCCTAATAAGATGATGATGAAACCTGACTGATCCCAATTGGTACACCTGATAATTAATCTTTAATCAACTATCAGATGCCCCCATTTTTTCAGAAACTCTGCCTAATGAGTTCCCAATCATTCATACGCGATCCCTGACAGATCCAACCCAGGAAAATTACCTAAATCCCCTGAACATTGTTACCCTGATATCAGGGTCAATCAATATCCAATTCACTTTGCTATAGGGAATTATCCCCTAGCAACCCCTAGTAATCTACTTAGCTGGGAATATGGACAAAAATCACAACACCAGGCTCCAGTATTTTGTACCTCTAGGGCATCTCCTGGCCATACTCATCTATAAGATAATTTTATTAAATCCATGCCAATCCTCTATGGATTATGGCAATGGTTATCAAAAAATCTTTAAGTTAATTTGGCCCTAGTTTTTTAACTTAAATACAATTTTTTTCTACTCAATTGAAGACACTACTACTTAGGGATTTTATGCCCACATTTCCAGCCATCTAGATTACCATGGGACGCTAGGGGATAATTCCCTATAGTGAGTGAATTAGATTCAGTTGACCTCAATTTCAGGTTAGCAAAGTTTGGTGGATTTTATGTACTTCATTAGTTAAGATCCATCTGGGATCAATCTTGTTGAATGCTTAAGATCTCATCAGGCAGCGTTGCTGACAAAATGGGGGCATCTGATAGTTGATTAATGATTAATTATCATGTACCAATTGGGATAAGTTAGGTTTTATCATAAAAGAATTGTGAATCTAAGGCCTATGTTGTGAGGTTAGTGATGCTTCCTGCAACTAGCAAATTGATCAGTTGGTTTGTGACCCGCCTTAATGGGTAAAGAGTCCCATTACCTAAGCAGGTTCTCAACTAATATGTTTGGTTCCTGGGATAAAGTAGAAAACGTTAGGAACACGTTTTCTGACTCTTTCCGTTTTAGGTCTCAAGGATGTCCAATGACAGAATTTTAACCAGGATGCAGAGAACCATTGCTGATGAGATAACTAAGGGCAATTCAATGGCAACAGCTGCCGTTTCAAGGCTGAGGTGTAACTGAGGATTGAGCGCCAAATACCCCCTATAAATTCCCTCTATAAATTCCCCTGAGAATTCACCTAATAAAAGAAATTATTTAGCAGAATTCATTATTAGTTCTATTCATCTTTTTTTTAGTACTAGATGGTCCCAACCCAAGTTAGTTCTATTCATCTTTAAGGAAATTATTACTGTATGCTTTAATTGGAGACTCTTTAGTAGGATAAAGAGTAAAGATTGAGGATTTTGAGAAGAGAAGCTGAGCCAAGATGGAAATTGATGATGACTTTGTATCACTAGAGAGAGGCCATGAACTAGGATCTGAGCGTGGATCAAGTTAGGCGGATAAGGGTCATAGCCCTCCTGAGGACATCTGAATATTTCAAGGAGGAATACCAGTCAAGTGTTGGTTATGAAACTAGTTATCTATTCAACTACAGATAATATTCTTCATACTACTATTATATGTGTATCATATATCATCAGACAACGCGAGGATTGCACAAATCAAACCATTGCATTTATCAATTTAGGGGTTAATATTCATGAACGAGCAGCAAAACCCCTAGAATTTTAACAATTGGTGCTCACTACAGGGGGTACTTGTTTAAGATACATTAATCAAGATGCCTTATATGGGAGGGTTAGAAGATGTTTCCAATTTTGGTATTTCAGTTACTAAGGAAAATAATGTCATTGAAGAAGAAAGAAGGAGGTTTAGCCCTATAAGTTTTTTTGAAGATGTAATGTGAAATTATTTCATTCAATTGCATTCACTAAGATCAGACGTGGAGCGTCTATTGAAGCAAATCAAAGAGCTGAAGAATTAAAAATATGAATGCGAACCCTATATGCCAATTGATGCCAAAGAAACTAATCAAGACTTGGGAAATGGACTTGCAACCTAGATTTGGAACTGTCTAGCGTTGCAAAAAAACCTATTCTAACAAACATCTACTTAAGATAAATATTTTCAACAGGTTAACTTGGGTTGAAATTAGGTCCACTTGAGATAGTACTGAAGAGTGAGTGTTTAGATGAGACACTAAATGAGACATTGGATAAAATTGATAATAAAAGCAAACAATTCAGAGTATTATATTACAATGCCAATGAAGAGAACAAGGTCAAAAAAGGAAGCATCCAATACAAGATTGTGGAGGGAATTTCTTGACCCAATATTATTTGATCAATGAGGCAGAAAATGCTGGAGACGTGAATCATTAATTCAAGATGTGTTTGGATGAAGTTAACGTTCTATATCAATCCACATGATTAAAGATTGTTTCCAGAGCCATCAGTGGATTTATTTCTAAAAGTTTTGGATGGCAACGAATGCCAAAAATCGTTTTTAAGCGAAAAAGATTAGAGCAATTGAACGGAACTTCCAATTAATGAGCAACTCACAATTTAGGGAGTTACAAAGTCTCAAATATCAGTTGCTGAAATAAGAAATGAAATTAGGACTTGTTGTTTGAATGAAAAGTCTGGATTGAAGGCCTAGTAAATGAAAACATTTAGAAGTATTGTCAAAGTTGGAAAGTGTTGCCTATATGTGAAGAAACAGTGCTTCTGGTTGTATAGTGAATAAGGTCAATACTAAAAAATAGGAAGTATTGGACTAAAAAGAAAATAATTTCAATGTTCCCTGAGGACCACTGAACCATTAAATGGTCATGTCCTAAAATTTTGGTCAATTCCTAAAAGAGGACCACTGAACCAAGTTTGATGGCTAAATCATAAAAGAATAAGTTTTTGATTCATGAAAAATTGTAGATCATATTATACCTAGGATCCAGTTTAGATGAAGGGAAAAGAAGGACCTCTGAATCTAATTGTAGGTTAAAAGTCGCATTTCAAAAGAAGAAATACAAAAAAAACAGATAAAAACATAAAATATAAAATTTGATTTTATTGGTCCAATTATTTTAGGATCTATAATAAGATGGGATTGCCAGCATGGGTTGCTGAAAGTATTAAATTATTGGTTGATTGAGAGCAACTTGCTGATCTGATGGACGACTGCAGGAGGAGGTGCTTGAATTATTAAACAAGTATTGGTAAGTATTCACCCAAGATGACCACAATTTGGGATGCGCAAGAAATGTAATTTTACAAAGTTGACACTGAGAAAAATTTGCTGATAAGACTGAGACTAATTTAATGGTCTAATGCAGCCATTTTGGTAGTGTGGGAAGATAGTAAACTATTGAAGCATGGGATTCTAGTTCCATCATTGAGTCTCTGGGTGAGCCCTATCCTAATTGTGAAGAAAAAGGATGGCTATAATTGGTGGTGATCAATTATCAGAAGCTGAATAAGACTATAAAGGAGTATTCATATCCACTACCATGAATTGATGATGCACTATATTGATTGAGACGAGCGTAGTATCTCTCCTCAATGGATCTAATATCTGGATATTGGCAAATTGATTTGCCAAGAGAAGATCAAGAGAAAAGCGCGATTATCACTGCGCAAGGGCTGTATCAAATGATGAGGATGTCCCACGGTCTATGCAATGAGCCTGTGACGTTCCAGAGAGCCATGGACACCATTTTGAATGACCTGAAGTTGCATGCATCCTGGTGTACTTGGATAATATAATTGTGTTCAGTAGGTCATTCACTTACCATTTACACCATTTGGAGGAAGTTTCACGCGACTATTATGGTATCCTGAATATTAAGCTGAAAAAGTGTCACTTCTTAAAGAAATACTTGGAATATCTGGGATTAGTAATCGACTCTAGTGGACTGCAGCCACAAGACCAAAAAAGTGAAGCCATAGAGCGAATGGCTGTACCAAAGAGTGTCTAAGATATCCAAGTGTTACTTGGAATGGTTGGATACTATGAAGATTCATTCAGGATTTTGCAAGAATTGCTGAGCCCATATTCCATTTGTTGAAGGATCTAAAAAGGATTCATTTGGAGTAAACATACCTAGATTTCTTTCACCGAATTATGCCAGTATTTAATAGATTCTACAATTTCTAAATATCTGAATTTTGATTGAGAATTTATAATACAGATTGATGCTTTGTAATTGTGATTGGCGCCATCTTGAGCCAAGTGGATGAACTTAGGGGAAAACATCCGGTAGCATATGCGATCCAGACACTCTCAGCTGCTGAGAGGAATTACACTGTAACTGAGCATGAATGCCTTGTTTCATTTACGCCTGTAAACAGTTTCAGTTGTATGTTATTGGAACGCACTTAAAAGTGGTAACGGACCACTCCTCATTGTGTTGGCTACACAATTTAAGATAACTGGAAGGACTTTTGGCCCAATGGGCATTAAAGCTACAGGCTTACGATTATGAGATAGTCCACTGAGATGGAGCTTCTAATCAGAATGTGGATGGTTTATCTAAAATTACCAATGGTCCAGGTGGTATACCAGCAAGCGGGTGAGCCTCCAGAGAATGGTTAAATGAAAAATTGGGATTAAGCCCTAAGAAATCCAAGGTGCTCTTCAGAAAGCAATGGAAAACACTAAGACTATGGATGAACAAGTTTTTAAGATGATCAATGGGAAACAATTACTATTCTTAAAACCAATGAAACAAGTGGCTATCGTTCAAGATGATCATAAGGTTGTCAGGAATGAAGGCTAAGGAAGATTTCCGATTACATTCACCAGTATCATTACTGGGAGTCCATCAACTACTATGTAGCAGATTTTATGACTTGTTGTGTAAAATGGCAGTTGCACAAGCCCCACAAGAACACGAATGGATATTGACTGGCCTGCCCTGGATTTACTTGGCATACAGTGTCCATCAACGTGTTTTGATTATTAGCCATGAGTACTGGGGAGTCAAATACATCATAGTTGTGATTGACCATCTGATAAGTTGGGTCAAGCTGAAGGCCCTGGCAAAAGTAGACGCTAAAAGCACTGCAAGGTTTATCATAGATTAAGCAGTATATCAACATGAATGCCTTCAGGTCTTGCTGAGCATTAATAAAATGAATTTCACATCTTAAATGATCCCACAATTGAATGAAACAATGAGGATTCAAGGAGTCATGTCTGTAACATATTGGCTGGAGATGTACATACTGGTATAATGGGTTAATGGAACGCTGGCCATGTCGCTGAGGAAGCTGGTCACAGGAAGAACTTTCACATGAGGAATGTACCTTAGTTTAGTGACGTTCACATATAACAAAGTCATCAAACAAAGATGAAAAAAATGCCATTTGAGTTGCTATATGGAAGGAAGGCCGCATTGCAACCAATTTTAAATTCAGTGGTGGAACCAACATTGGAGATGAGTGCCAAGCAGTACCTGAAGTCATGTTTGAATAATGACATCATAATTGGGACCAACGTCAAGGACAAAGCAACATGTCAGGAGGCCAAGAAGGCGATATTGGCAGGCTTACCTGACCTCAAGAATCACATAGATCAACGCTGGATTAAGGCGAAGTATGCTCAGGTTGGTCCTAAAGATGCAAGAGAAGTTTGGCCCTGTATAACAGCAGGTGCGTTAAAATAAACTAGCTTTGCAATGAATGAAAATGGTTTACTTTGGTTTTTAGTTGAACGGGGCCTTGGATACCATTTAGTTTTTAAAATTCCGTTCTCAGGTCGGCTGCTTCTACAATCAATTATCCACGTTTGGTGACTACCAAGTACAGTTCATTGCCAGATGGAAGCGTGCGCCTATTAGTGAGCATTGGCTTAGACCCACTTCCTTCAATTGATTGTTTTCCCAAATTCCCTTGAATTCCTCATGTCAAGACCAATCTCTCCCATCGGTCAACATCCCTATCAGTAAATTCTTCATTAAGTACACCTTTTTCCATATGTTATCTTAGACAACCCTGTGCACAGACCTATTTGAGGAGGTCACACGCAATGTATATCATTTATTTCATTTATTATAAATTTATCCTCCTGTGCACTGTTGAGTTGCCCCAGTCCCCTATAACCTGGGTCACCTAAACCCTACCACTCTGAGCACCGCGTGGTTACATTTTGGTTATTTCCTATCATGATAACTATCATCAACCTATGTTATTCTAGCTCAAGCACCCTCTGCTGGGCTCTAATTAATTCAGCAATAGCGACTAGCTCCCTGGCGTTGGCCCTGTGCACCATGCACTACCATGCTGGGAATGGGAGAGTTATAGACACTCTTCTTACATTAGTTGACCAACCACTTTCTTTTATGTGCATGAACTTTTTTTGTGTAGGACCTTAAAAAGTGCAAACGGTGTGCGCCAGCTAATGGCCACAGCTGAGGTGGGGCTCGCCAATGTTTTTGCATTTTTCTGAGGATTGGGGCTTCTGGTGTTATTCTTGCTACCTCTAACTTGAAGGTACTTACCCTTCTTGCCCATACCTGGTGGATACGGTTGCTTTGAGATCTGAGAGTCTTTATTCCCCAACTTTCCGCCAAAATCTGTATAAACATGAGAAAATAGTTTTTCCTTTAGCACCACGTTCTGATAATGCAGGTGGGATCATTGACGATGGGCCTGGGGGTGTCAGCTTTAAATATCATCGTACAACCTGTTGTGGAATTTGGTATATGGTCATTTATATCCCAAAACGCGTTTTAATGGCATTGCCACAACTACAATTCTGCTATATCTTTCTCTTACAGCTTTTATGAAGACCCCATTCCAGTATATGGAATTAGGCCTGAGAACCCCCGCTTGACCCCTACCTTGATCCGCAGAACTTAGGAAGAGGAAAAGAAAAAACTATTAAGATATAGAAAACGTTTATGCAGTCGCTGAAGATATGGTGGGATATATGGCCTCAACAGTAAGAATGGCCAACTATCCCTCTCCTCTTTTGATGCAAAAATGCACCCTGGGGGTGTGGACATTTGCTGAAGCAGAGTTTGGTGGTAATATGTTGGCGTTCTCTGTTATAAACAAAGATCACTCAGGTTATTTTCTACTGACTGATACCCTTTCATCCCCTTTAAGGAAAATAAGCACCACTATTTTGGTGGACACTGGAGCCTCTAAGAATTTTAAGGTCCAAAACCTAGCCAACTAACTTGTGCAGATTTACGATCCAGGTGTTATGGCTAGAGAAGGGGCTACTCAAGGTATTCCCATGCTGAGAATCAGGGCTTAGTGAACTATCAAGTTGGCACACATTATTTGTTTAATCACTTCCAAGCTATCAAAAATCTCTTGTAATCCATTATTTTGGTGTAGAGTGGTGGAGAAAGTTTAATGGCCTTCTAACTTGAAAGAATATACTCTACCCCTCACTTTGAAGAATGGTCACAAGTTGGTTGTTCCTCTGGCTGAAGCCAACTTTCAAGGCAATTTGCCCCACTGGCCCAATACTTACCCTCTCAGTCTTGCCCCGTTGCTGAAGCCCTCTGTGGAGGTTCCCCTACCTTTCTGTTTGGAGGGATTGGAATCTTTTTTTGATGCAGCTTCAGCTAACGCACTACCCAATCATTCAGAGTTTGATTGTGAGTTCAAGCTCACTGTGGATCTGGTGAACATATCTTTCCCCATTTACCCATTAAATTTCTGGGAGGAAGAGGCCTTAGATGTGTGGGTTAAGGAGAAGTTAGCCAAAGGCGCGATTTTTTCAGCGTACCTCCCCTATATGCTCCCCACTTCTCTTTGTGGAGAAGGCCGATGGAACTTTACACCCTTGCATAGATTATGAGATCCTAAAAATGTTACTCTACCAGACCTCCATACCATCCCTTTGGATTCTCAGATTGCGCGCTATGTAGAGAAGGCTAATGTCTTCTCTAAACTGGATTTCCTCAATGCATTCAGTCAAATCAATATTAAGAAGAGACAGGAGTGGTTAACGCATTCCATACCAGAAAAGGAATTTTCCAGTTTTGGGTCATGCCCTTTGGGCTTAAGGAAGCTTCTGATATAATTCAACGCGGCATTGATGCATCTTTGGGGGACCTGCTGGGGGGTATGTGCGATTGCCTACATGGATGATATTCTGGTGTTTTCCTCTGATCATGAGACCCATACATTACACCTTCAGCAAGTGGTGAAGAGGTTAAAGGCAGCCCGCCTAACGCTAAAGATCAGCAAATGTGAATCTTTAAGTCCTAGGTCACTTCTCTGGGCAACATCAAGTTTGACCAAAGACACATGATAACTCCAGATAAGGAGAAGGCAATTTGTGAGTGGCTATTTGAACTTCAATCAATGAATTGAGGAGTTTTTAGGGGACTAGTACGTTCCTCAAGAAGTTCACGCCCAATCTTTCTGAGGTGACACCGCCCTTGTATAGGCCAGTGGTGCAAAAGTGCTTCAGTGGTCCCCGTTTTGGAGAATGCTTTTCAAGCAGTAAAGTGCACCCTGTTGTCCACGTCCATCCTTCGCCATGTAGATCCTTCAAAAGAGTTCATTTTGTCTACTGATGCCTCCAACTTCGCCATAGCGGCTGCCTTGTTATAAGTAGGCAAAGATGGGATAGAGTATCCAATGGTATATTTTTCAAGGAATGTGTCTTTACCTGAGTTAAACTACGCTGTTTACGACAAAGAGTTGCTAGCAGTGGTGGAGGAGCTGACTAATTGGCATAATCACTTGAATGGCTCTTCCCAACCTTTTCATGTATGTACAGATGACCATGCCTTACTATACTACCGCGCTCCTCATGTCCTAACTCAATGGCAGACCCATTGGCATGAGACTCTTTCCCAATTTTCATTTTCCTATGAGTTCACCAAAGGCAAGGAGAATGGGTTGGCGGATGCTTTGAGCCGCAATCCTGCATTAGCTCCTGATTCAAAAGAGGAAGAGGCTCATAACACCCAGTTGATGATTCCGCCAGGTAAGATTGTGTCTCAACTTCCTCTCCCCCGACCAACAGGCCAGCGCTCGCTTCTCTGGAAAATGCAGAGAAAACAGTATGTTCAGGAAGGTATTCTATCTCAGCAGTTATCAGAAAAATATACTATGGTACTTGCTAAGAGCACGCTGAATCAGGATAATATAACCAGGGGTTATTACATAAAGGATGAGATGGTGTGGTTCAAGGGACGCCTTTGGGTATCTGCTGAACCACATCGCCTGGAAATCATCTGGGAACATTATGACGGAATCACCATTGGTCATCCTGGGAAAGCAAAGACTTTGGAGTTAATTTGGGGCACTTACAGTTGGAATGGCTTACCCGCTCAGGTGGGAAGATATTGTAAAGAGTGCCTAATCTTCAATCAAATGAAACCAGATTGACAACCTTTAGCGAGTTTGTTTTTACCAGTTCAGAAGGCTGAAGGGCCCTGGACTTCCCTATTGGTGGATTTCATTGTGGAGTTACCTGCCTCTGATGGATATATGCCATCATGATGGTAAAGAACCATTTTATGAAGTTCGCCCACTTTATTCCTTGCAGAACAACAATAACCGCATCTGAGATGGCTAAGCTTTTTGCTACTCATGTGTTTACGCTTCATGGGGTCCCCATGAAATTACTAGTGATTGGGGACCCCAGTTTACCTCTGCCTTTTGGAAAGAGTTGTGTATAAATCTTCATATTCGCCCCTGACGTGAAACTGCCAATCACCCCCAATCAGATAGGCAGACTGAACAAGTGACCTGTACTAAGAACAGATTCTGCGGTATTACACTTCTGCGGATCATTCAGATTAGGTTTCATACCTTCCTATGGCCCTTTTTATCTACAGCAACACTTTGTATTCTTCAGTCAGCTGTTCCCCATTTTTTGTCAAATATGGGTCTAAACCCCGCCTTTAACATGGAGCCCAGCTGTGTATCTAAAGTGAAAGCGGTGGTGGACTTTGCTAAGGCTATCAAAAAACTACACCAGGGGGTTTCCTCAAGTTTGGAGGCAGCAATGCAAGTATATAAGGAGAACGCTGATGGTAAGAGATAAGCGGGTCCAGAGTACAAAGAAAGTGATCTCATGATGCTTGATGCTTGTAACATCCCTATCAAGCAGCCAAGCAAAAAGATGGGATCAAAGAGGATTGGCCCTTACCGCGTGATTAGAAAGGTGGGCCACCCATCATACCAGTTGGATCTTCCATTTTTGTTTTGGATCTTTTATGTCTTTCCTGAGAGCAAATTGACGCTGTTGAGTGCCCCCCACCAGAGACTCCCAAGGCTTATCTCGTGGATGGGGTGCCAGAGTGGGAGGTGGAGATATCAAACTCCCACAGAGTTAAAGGAAGACTTAGATCCTGGTATCCTAAAAGGATTTGATGCAGCGGAAAACAGTTGGGTATCAGTGCACGACTACACACATCCCAAGACCTGATTGACACTTTCCAAAAGCATTTTCCCTGCACCGCCAGATCTCAGTCAAAGCAAACCGTTGCCGCAGTGAAGTTGGCCCCAGCCTACAAGAACTGTTTTCTGGTGCAAGCCCCTGGAGGGGGTGTTGAGCACCAAAAGGAGGAGAGGGTAATGTCATGGTTGAATAATGACATCATAATTGGGACCAACGTCAAGGACAAAGCAACATGTCAGGAGGCCAAGAAGGCGATATTGGCAGGCTTACCTGACCTCAAGAATCACATAGATCAACGCTGGATTAAGGCGAAGTATGCTCAGGTTGGTCCTAAAGATGCAAGAGAAGTTTGGCCCTATATAACAGCAGGTGCGTTAAAATGAACTAGCTTTGCAATGAATAAAAATGGTTTACTTTGGTTTTTAGTTGAACGGGGCCTTGGATACCATTTAGTTTTTAAAATTCCCTGCTCAGGTCGGCTGCTTCTACAATCAATTATCCACGTTTGGTGACTACCAAGTACAGTTCATTGCCGGATGGAAGCATGCGCCTATTAGTGAACATTGGCTTAGACCCACTTCCTTCAATTAATTGTTTTCCCAAATTCCCTTGAATTCCTCATGTCAAGACCAATCTCTCCCATCGGTCAACATCCCTATCAATAAATTCTTCATTAAGTACACCTTTTTCCATATGTTATCTTAGACAACCCTGTGCACAGACCTATTTGAGGAGGTCACACGCAATGTATACCATTTAATTTCATTTATTATAAATTTATCCTCCTGTGCACTGTTGGGTTGCCCCAGTCCCCTATAACCTGGGTCACCTAAACCCTACCACTCTGAGCACCGCGTGGTTACATTTTGGTTATTTCCTATCATGATAACTATCATCAACCTATGTTATTCTAGCTCAAGCACCCTCTGCTGGGCTCTAATTAATTCAGCAATAGCGACTAGCTCCCTGGCGTTTGCCCTGTGCACCATGCACTACCACGATGGAAATGGGGGAGTTATAGTCTCTTATTACACCTGACCTAATTGTTGATATCCTGATCAAAATGAAATTGCAAGCATTTGTTATGACCTTAAAGAAAAGGATCAGAGAATAAATGAAGGATGATAAGAACTGACTGGGCTTATTAGAATATAAATAGGCAAAATAGTTTCTTATTGAGATACAAATGGTTTTGGGAGAATATAGGAACTAGATGTGTTGTAATAAGGTCCATTTTTTAGATTCTTTTCAAGATGGTAATGGATGCCTATTCTATCAATAACCTCTTGGATGTAAGGATAGTGAATCTGGTCCTTACTAAGTATTTAAAGCAATGGATTGGCAAATAATAATAAAAGTGTTCCCAAAGGACTGCTGAACCATTGAGATGGCTATGTCCTGATGATTTAGTAAAGTCAAAAAAGGACTGCTGAACCAAACTAGATGGTTAAGTGTTAAGAAATCAAAACCTATGTACCATAGAGTATTGGTAAGTCTAAGTATACCTAGGAATCAATTTTGTGAATAAACAAAAAAGTAAAAATAAAAATAATTTAAAAATATAGTGAAAAAGTTAATAAAAACGCATAGAAAAAGATATCTAATTATAACATTTAAATACTTATCCTCAACTCAGGGATGATTACGCCTACATTGCCTCTTGGTCGAGCAGGATGGATTGCAGTATGAGTAAGCAAACCGTCAACATCTGGTATTGGACGCTAGCAAGGGTTAGACCTACTTGAAGACAGTTTGCTGAGCAGAGGCTGATCCCTGTGATAATGTGACTAGGGGAAGAGAGAGGGAAATGTCAGTGCTTGCCAATCATGATACCCTAGATTAGGAGGGAAAGCAACAGAACAAGAAGAGGCAGTTGGCAAATAACCCCAAAAATTCCTGTGTTCAACAGATCCAGAAGATTAGTCTTGAGCGCTTGCCAATGGGCTTTTTCAAGGACATTAGACATATGGGCTGTCATTGAGCAAGGGATAAACGGTGGGGGTTGCCAAATTATGCCCGTATTAAAGCCATCAGTGGAAGGTACTGATGGCACGTGCCATAAACAAGCTAGGTGTGTAGGGAGTGGATGGAATCCTGAAGACAATGAATATGAGCTTTTTGGAAGCAAAAACAGAATGAGCGATGGAAGCTGGGAGAGGCAGGAAGCTTTGTGGCCCAACTTCAAATAGCTTGGCTGGCAAAGCAAAGACCATAGGCTACAACATCTCAATAAAATATGTTTTTGATACCAAGGGGGTTCAGAGCTATGGATAGAGCCTCGTTTACTTGGGTCCTCAGTTTTGTGTAGGAAAGTTCAAATTTTTTGTGGTAAAAATGACAAGTTAAGTTAATAGATCAGCTGGTTTGAAATACTGGCTGAATCAGAAAAGAAACTCTGGAAGAAATTATGATCTGGCGAGTTATGATCAATAAAGAATGGAGGGCATTGCTTCAGGAGGTTTGACAATGATTGTAGGAATATCTGAGAATGGAGCCAAATCCAGGAGAGCTTTAAAGTCTAACTCTGGAATTGATGACACAGGGAGGATTGGTCATGAGTTGTTTATGACAATCACTAACCTGGTTTTGTCAGGGTTTGTTACTGTTTCTTGTAATTCCATGGAAGTACTGGCCATGGGTACTTAACTGGGAGTATGAGTCACAGTGGACCATATAAGATGTTCTGTCACACAGATTGACTCATCAGCTGTAAGAGACAAAGTTCTTAATCAGACATGCTATCAAGCAATTGTTGGTACCAAAACTCCAAATTTGACATATGAGCTGGATGAGAGGGGGATGTTGGACTTTTATAATAGTTGACCTTATGCATTCTGGAATCAATTAAGCTCTGACTATGGAGAAATTAAAAACAAAACTAATAGGATAAGCTCTCTAAGGAATAGTTAAGAATGATATGAGCCAAGAAGTATTACAGGAAAATAACAATGAGTAAATATAAATAAGCATTCTTAGATGTGCCACAAAAAACATTAACATCAAATATCCTGTCAAGGACAAGTAGGAAAATCAGGAAATTGAGTATGACAGACCAAGAATCCTAATTATGATAGCTATTCATATGCCCTGATGGGGGAAAACTGGATCCCAGGAACAGTTTCATCATGTGTAAATCTATCATTCTGGCATTACAGAAGGTCATGGGGACTGCATTCTGAGTAGGTGGTAGCAAGGAGGAATATGAAGAGAACTGGATGCTGAAAGTTGTCCTAAACAGCTTTAAGTACTGAACAACTGTATTCAGCTTGAACACAAGAAATACTTGACCTGGTACTGAGGCGATATTCTCCTTCCAAATCCTATTCTTGCTGGAAATATAGGCAAGAGGGGGGATGTGTTGGGATTTTTGCCCACATTTCCAGACGTTTAGATTACCATGGGACTCTAGGGGATAATTCCCTATAGCAAGTGAATTGGATATCAGTTGACCCCAATTTTGGGCTAACAATGTTTGGGAATTTTAGGTAATTTTCCTGGTTTGAATCCATTAGGGATTGTTCAGGGTGAATGATTAAGATCTCATCAGGCAGAGTTGCTGACAAAATGGGGGCATATGATAGTTGATCAATTATTAACTATCAGGTGTACCTATTAAAATTGTTAATTTTCATCACTGAATGATTGGAAATCTAAGGGGCAATTTGTGAGGTGAGTGATGCCACCTGCAACCAGAGAATCGAATTTATTTGAGGCAAGCTGACCAGGGGACGGACATTACCAAAATTAAAAATATACTAAAAAATGCAACTACTTGGTTCAAACAAAAAGTCCTAATGAGCGGATTGAGTGAAATGCTTCGAAAACTGACCAACCAGGTGGGCAGCGGAAGCTGCTTATCCCTCCATGGCAGAAAGGGAGGGGGGTTGGGGGGCTCATCTTTGGAAGCCTCTCCAGCAGCAGCTTCTTCCTCCCATAGTAAAGTGCATGTCACGGCCATCAGTAATGGCGTCGGGGCATCTATGGTATGTGGTTCAATACTTCTAATAATTGGAATTTCATGGAAATTTCCAGCTAGTTAATTGGCACTGAGATATTCAGTTAAAGCTTTTTCAGCTTTAATTTGGGTGTCTGGGAGTTTAATGAATGTGGCGATGTTGATTTGGGTTATTTTTGCTTTTGGATTCCGTGCTATAATTGCCACGTTCTGGATAGCATTGTTTGCATTTTTGTAATAAATTGTTCACCGATATTTTGCTTTTTGGAGTTAAGGTTGTGGGGATAACAGGAGGTGGAATTCCTCCTTTGAGTATTGCTACTGATTTAGTGACAGCTTTATGCAGGGGACGACAATCTGGTGTTGCAGCTGCTTTGATTGCAAGCTGGTAATCACTGTGAAATGATTTGGCATTTGGTTGTGAGGGTATAAAGTTGAGAAGGGTATTTGGCGTCCAATTTGCATTAATGAACCGCTCGATTTGCAGAGATGGTTCTTCAATGAACTTACCTGATTTGTCAATTATAGCCAATAATTCCTATGGGTTTTGGTTGAATTGGATTGGGAAATCAGTGTACGGTTGAGGTTTGTTTGCTTCATTTGAGGAAGCTTGGGATAAAACTGGGATCCAATTTTGATGCTTAATTGGAGGAATTATTTATGGCATTGGGGTGAGGAGGAGGCTGATTGGTGGCTACAGGTGCAGCTGCAGCAACAGGATTTGGGGGTGGAGGAGGTAGGATTGTGCCCCCATGACAGAAATTGTTCAGGGCGGGTAGCAGATTGGAGGTCGGCAGATGAGTTGTCTGATCTGCCTGAAGTGGTTGAGAAGGGGCACTTGCGTTTTGAGTGGTCTAACTCAAAACATGATGGACAGATTGTTTACCCACCCTCAATGCGGGCCCAAAACAGATGGTTGGGAGCTGAGGGAATAATGGTGCACAGCAGAATTGCCACCGCAATTTTATTAAATTCAGGGCTTATTGTGGCATATGCCTGAGGCCCAGCAAGTCATGTGGCCCATTTTAGCCACAAATTATAAGATGGGGTTTGAGCCATAGGCTGCCAAACTGTCCATCAGCTCCTGGTGGAGCACTTCAGGGGGGAGGTGGATGGGCAGGCCAGCAAACTGGACCACCAAAGTGGTGTCTGCCGGGAGCTGAGTCTGAGTTGTGGGGAGAGGGGTGCCCTGGAATACAAGGGGCACAGCTGCTACAGTGGCAGCATCAGCTTTGCAGGTGAAGCTGAGGTTAAATTACCCCTTGTAGGGGCAGAAATTGATGAAGCGGGCGGGTGTCATCACTGCCTGTGCCATTTCAATGATGGATTGGTCATGGTATGGGAATAGTTTCCCATATTTGACCCTTAAGCCATAGTACATGTTGCTTTGGGGGAGCACTAGGGGCAGCGTGGTACCACTTGGGTATGAGCAGGGTGGGCGTCTAGGTCCTTGGATGGAACGAATCTGCCCATAGGTTTGGAATGACTGGGTGAACCAGTCCTAGCGCGTTTTCCTGCTGGACGAAAAATGGCGGGGGGAGTTTCACCGCTGCCCCACACTGGAGCAGCCGGCGGAGAATCTAAGGACATCAGAGTGAAACTACTACAGGCGAATTAACCTTGTTTTATGAGTTCATGTAATTTTGCTTGGAAAGTTATGCCAAGTGGAAAGAGAGTTTTAACTAGAGAATCAATTAGTTGTTTTTTGCCCTTCCATAAGGGTAACAAGTCTCATTACCTAAGCAGGTTGCGTGCCAAATATGGTAATTTTCTGGAAACAAAATAGAAAATGAGAAGAATGCGTTTTCTGACTTTTTCTTTTTTAGGCTTAAAAATGTCCAATGACAGAATTCTAACAAGGATAGAGAAGACCATTGCTTATGAGATGGCTAAGGATAATTCAATGGCAACAACTGCTGTTTTCAAGGCTGAGGCACCAACCAAGGGGTTGGGCGTCAATTTCTCTCTATAAATTTTCTTGAGAATTCACTTAATAAGAGAAATTAATTAGCATAATTCATTATTAGTTCTACTCATCTTCAAGGAATTTATTTCTATGTGTTTAATTGAGGACTCTTTAGTTGGATATAAAGTAAGGATTGAGGATCCTGAGAAGAGAAGCTGAGCTAAAGCAACTTACTGCCAACTTTGTGTCACCAGAGAGAGGCCATAAACTAGGATCTGAGCGTAGATCAAGTTAGGCGGATAAGGGTCATAGTTCCTACTGAGAACATCTATAGTATTTTGAGGAGGAATACAGGTCAAGAGTTGGGCCATATCAGGCTTATTTATCCAACTACAGATAATAGTCTTCATAATATTATCAATCGTTTAAAACTATTTTAGGTATGCTGACCAGGGGATGGACATTATTGAAACAGAAACTCCATTGAAAAAAATATGAATCCTCCGCCCAAAACGAGCAGTGAGGCATAAAAAAAAGAAAAAATAACCTACCAGGTAGCGCAGTGGCAAGCTGCTTATCCCACCATGGCTGAGGGGGAGGGGGATCAGGCGAATTATTGATTTTGGCTTCAGCATTGAAGAGGCGAATCAATGCTGAGAGCAAGGGGGTGGGGCATCCGCGGGATGAGGGTTGAGGTGAAATATATGAGCATTGAGGTCGTCATTGACATCTTGGGCCTGGAGCATAGCCTCTATAAGTTCAGAAACCAGGTGTTCCACTTGGATGTGGGAGTCGAGAAGCTGGGTAAATTTTACGATGTTGGCTCTGGTTATGTGTGTGGATGGGGAAAAATCTGCCAGTTCAGTGACATGCTTGACAGCGGTGATGGCAGCTTCTATGAGTCAGGTGATATCTTCTGCAACAGAAGGACATTGGGGGGTGAACTTGGTGTTATGCAGCCCTTCTTTAATTTCAGCAAAAGATGCTGCCACAGCTTCACAAAGATGGCAAAGTTCAATTGAAGCTACCGCAGCCTCAGCTAGCTGATGGTCACTCAGGAAAAGGGTAACATGGGGTTTGGGGACATATTGTTTAGGCAGGAGTGGGGCATCAAAGTCTAAATTCAGATAAGATTATACATTAATTGGGAAATCCAGTGGCGAAACAATTTCACCAGATTTGTTCTTTTCATCCAATAAGTCTCAAGGACTTTGGTTTAGTAGGATTAAATTTAGTGATAAATGGCATGGATTGGGTATGTTTTGGGGTGGTAAATTGTTTGGCTTGAATTTGGGTCCAAACCTGCGCCCAATTGGTTGTAATGGGCTTAAATTGGCCGGCTTGGGATTGGGTTGCCAGATTTTGCTTCTTATTCGTTGAGCGCATTGCCTGTGGGGGTGGGGCAGCCAAAATTTCCATTTGAACTCGGTTAGTGTGGCCTCCTGGGTGGAATTGTCTTTGGCCGCAAGGGTTGAAATGTAACAACATTTTTTTGTATGGTCTAACTCATGGAAGAGGGGGAAAATTGTGCAACCAATATTGGTGCAAGCCTAAGAGAAGTGGTTGGGGGTTTTAGGATATAGGCACGCGGTTGATGTTCTGGACCATGTTTAGCTGGTGGGGGGTAATGGTGGCCATTGCTTAAGGTATCGCTAGGCACTCAGCGCCACTTGGGACAATGAATTGTAGGATGGGGTTTGTGCCATAAGTGGACAGCATTGACAACAACTCTGCATATGATGTATGAAGGGGAAGGTGTGAGGGATGTTTGTAAAGGACATGAGTGTGGTATCATTTGGGAGACTTGTTCAGGTGCTGGTAATGGGTGTGTTTTTGTAAATTAAGGGCGTTGCTGCTGCAGTGGCCGCACCCATTTCAGTAGAGAAGCCAGTATCAAAATAGCCCTTGTAAGGGTGGGAGTTAATAAAACCCACTGGTGTAAAGGTGGCCTTTGCCAGATCAATAATCAATTTGTTGGTATACAGTAAGAGACATCCATATTTGACTCAGAGGCAAAAGCAGTTTTGGATTGAGGTATGGCTGGGGTGGGGGCAGGTTGGGTGGACTCATGCATGGTGCAGTGCTAAGTCCCTTGGAGGGACAAATTGGCCAGAGATACCTGCTGGACTGGATAAGCCCATCCACATGCGTTTGCCTTCTGGGTGGTAAATGCTAGCAGTTGAAGAACCGCTGCCCCACATTGGGGCAGCAGGTGGTGGATCTGAGGACATAAATAGAAAACTGATGCAGTAGAGGTGGCAGTGGAAATTAATGGTTTACTAAAAAAAACTGCTCAAAAAGTGATGTCAAGTGGAAAGAAAAGTCTATACTCTTATCAATTGTACATAACATATCATCAAATAACTTGAGGATTGCATAAACTGAGCCTGTGAAGTTATCAATTTAGAGGGTAATATTTGTGAATGAGCAGTGAAGCCCCTAGATTCTTAACAACTAATATCATTATTGGGAAGGTAATTAGGTGCAAAACTAGCACCTCAGCAATGTATATTCACACTTTAACCAGCCCAATAATAATTCATCATACAGCTGATGAAATACAAAAAATAAGGGAAAAAAATAGATGCTAACTAAATAATGATGCACCCCTAATTGGGACATCATAAGGCCTCTCAATAGTACTAAGTACTCCCTATTTAGGCCATTTATATGCAAGTAATATTGTACTAATTACAAGGATTGACATTCATAAAATTTAATATTCATACATTGCAATTGCATTTAATTCAAAAGTACAATTAAGTTTATGCCATAAACCCGCTTGATTAACCCAAGTGGAGCCCATAATTGGTCATAGTAATATTAGATGATAGAATATCAATAAATCCCCCCCTCAGGTTGGGACCATCTAGTACTAAAAATAATATTACATGATAGCTATTATTAGCTGTGATAACCAGGTTGTTTAAAATTACAATTAAGGTGATTTTGAGGTGAATCTGATTTAACAGATTATGCAGATGACTTAGGAAGGATCAAAGGATTCATCAATGGGAGTAATATATCAGCATTAATAGTTTTCTCAAAGGGTTTATTTTTAAGTCAACTATCAAAATTTTTCACCTATAGGTCCCCTTCTGTGGTACCGGGACCTACTGGTGAACGTGGTCCCACTGGACTTGCTGGGGATGAGGGCCCACCTGGGCCACCTGGACCCAAGGTTCTAGTTGTGATTCCTGATTCTGGAAACTTTGACCCATTATAAATAAGAGAATAAGCGTTAGAACAACAAATA
>JAKSZP010005844.1:0-54412 GCA_022478985.1 Massospora cicadina | reverse complement strand
ACTATATATAAGCAAGAAGCTTTGTGCTTTTTAATCCGTATCAAAAAAAGAAATAAACATACTATACTAAAGTGATGTATCTGTCAAAAAAGTCATTTATAAACAACACCTTCAAATCATAAAAATGAAAACCCCTTTTTATTTAATTTAATTTTTTTAGTACTAGATGGTTTTTTATTTAATTTAATATTTGTAATAAATAAAGATGTAAAAAGGCTTGTTAAAAAATTAACTGACGCATTCGTTCAAAAAATATTTTATTTCGTTGTAAGATAAAAAGTGTATAGAATTACTACGTTTTGTTTCGATAAAAAAGGGGATCGAAACAAAAGAAGCAAAAATTTGGTATATAAGTCAAAATAGCTTGAACAGACAGAAAAATCAGATGAATTGACTATGAATTATATAAAAGATGCTTGTCAATCAATAAACTATTTTATAAGCGTAAAAATAAGATATAAAAGATTGAAAGTAGCTTATTAGGACAAAAACTTTGCTTTCTAAGAAAAAATGGCTTGAAATTGTGCTTTAGGTCAAAAAAGACCTAAAAGGCTTGTAGAATTATAGTAAAAAGAACTAAAACAGCAGTTGTAAAACATGGGCCAGGTCATATAAATATTGATTTATAGAGAATTTTTAGTATCAATTTACCGGATGCACTTGGAACATGTTGCATGAGTAACATTTAATGACTTGAAATGTGCCCATTGTATGTAGATGAGGATATAAATATAAAATATATCTATAAAAATGAGGTTGTAGATATAAAATAAGCTATAAAAACGAGGACGTAAATGTAATTTAAAGCTATTAAAAATGAGAATGTAAATATAATTTATAGCTATTAAAATTCTTATTCAGAAAGAAATAAACATGGAAGGGTATAGATATAATTCAAGCATTTTGATTCTAATTTGGTCAAAATTCTTAAATATTCTATTTGATTTTTCTAAATCAACAACTATAGTCTTATTCAGAGGGAAGGTACCCCAGTGGTAGGATGGGCTCTTTATCACTCCTCCCGAGTTCGATCCCGGTAGATAGCTTTGGGTAGGGGACGATTATGACTGTTGGAGTTGCGCACTGATGCCCGAACCGAGATAGCGAATAGCAAGGCGGCCATGAAGTTCCTGGCCTATCATATGCCGCACGTGGAGGTTTTCCGGGTTTTACCCTCCTTTCCCATTACTTCAAATCCCCTTAATCGGTGCGGTATCATCCCCAGGTAGGTCCACCTCGAATAAGTTAAAAAATTTCTTATTCGGACAGGGATCGGAGACCCTCGTCGACAAGATGGAAGTCATGCTTGGGTGTTCGGAATTTTGCATATGGCGTTATACGGCTGTAGCCAAATTTGAGGTACCCAATTCTTAAGCCTCATGCTAACGGGCCTAATGTAAACAGGTAATTTATTATAATTGGTAACTATTGGATCAATAATTTAGCAATATTTAAACAAGCCCTATGTAAAAAACAACTCACTCACTGATCATTATATCTAAATAACAAAAACTGTAATTTGTATTTAGAAGAGTGGTAGCATAGCGGGGTGGCTCCTGCTCCACTCTGGTTGGGTTTTGATTGAAACAGGTTTGAAACCAGCGCAGGCTAAAAAAGCTCGGCGTGATATTTGTCCCAGGTTGACCCGCCTTGTTTACTTTTTAACCGACTTTGAAAAAGGAGAAGGTTCTCAATTCGCTCTGTGAATGTTTTTCTATGTTTGTTCGTGCATAACTGAAAATATTGGACCAATTTTGGATGATCATCTTCAAAAAAAGAGGATGCTCCAACTCAAGCCCATTTTACATTTGTAAGTATCGATTCAATACCTTTTCAGTAATTTAGTAAGTATATAAAATGGACTCGGAAGCGATGGATTTCAATTGTGGGTATATCCATCGCTGAGGAAACTGTACTTGGCATAGGTGAAGCGATGCTTCAAAGCAACTTTTGACATGTCCAATGGCTGAGGGTATATTTCAAAATCCAGGCAAGTATGAGATCATAGCGGGATGGGCTTAAATCATTATAGCAGCTATCGTTTTACATATTTTGGCCAATAAAATCAACTAAATTTGATAAACTGAACTATTTTAGATGGCGAACAGTAAATTTAGCATAGATTGACCAATAAAATTAACTAAATTTAATAGAATGCATTATTAGCAAATTTGTTTATGAGATACTATATATAATATATATACAATGAGATTTATTTTTATAGAGAAATAGTGAGGGTTTTAAAAGGATATATAATATAGAGATTTTTTAATAAAATTGGAAAAAAGATCTACTTTTAGAATGCACTGAATTTTTTGAGAAAAAAAGAACTGGGGGTAAATTTTTTGGGAAAAAAAGAACCTTCTTCAAAAAAATTTTGGGAAAAAAACCTCTTTTAAAAAGAAACTAAAAAGTATGAAATAATTGAGAAATTATGCCTCCTCAATAAAACCTTTTTTGAATTCAGCACCATATTTTAACTGACTTAAAATGCATTTATAATATATATACTCAGCGCTATATATTCTAAGTTGCTTATAGTTTACACTTGGACCCAATCCAGACATAAGATAATTTGTATTTGTGAGCAAAATTCTATAAGTCAGGCTGGAAGATAGCGCCAACTTCAAAAAGGGTTTTATTGAGGAGGCATAAACTCAACTATATAATTTGTATTTAATATATTTTTTAGGCTCTAATACTTACAAGGCAGTAATTTAAAGTATTTGTTTTCTAGTGTAAAATTTAAGCTCACATTTCCAGCTACATAAAATTTATCATGATAGGTTAATTCACTGATATATATTACTAAGGTATAATACTCTACTAGAAATATTATACAATTAAATAAACTCTGAATATAATCTATCTCTTATAAATTTTATATCAGATTCTTTACTTTGATAAGTTTACTTAAGTGAACTTTCTTAAAAACTTTCTTCTATTTCAATTATAGTTATGATTCCTATCTATTAATATTTACTTTTATAATATTTTTGCAAGTATTAGTTATTGAAAAATATTTAGGTAGTTAATTGCATAATGTATAAGAAACTTGACTTTTAAAAGTAGTCTAAAATCTACAATATATAATTATCACTATTCATTAATACTTCATACTTAAGTACTTTATTATAAAAATAATATTCAATAAATAGGTTTTCTGATAAAAGATCTTATATGGAAAAAAGAAGTGCTATTTACTAAAAAAGTATAAATTAAGAATAGATTTTTAATGAATATCTAACTTAACTAATGTAGCATAATTTCAGTCTTCTACCTATCTGTTTGCAATCAATACCTTTTTTAACTCAATTTACTACAAAAAAGTAGATTTTAATACCTTTAATAATTAATATATGTAATTTATTATTCCTTTTTTAGTCTATAAATATTAATAAAAAAGATTATAGACTTTAATTTACTAGTAAAAGTTAAAAAAATTTACCTGAGCAAAAAACAAGTTTAATTTCAGAGTTGTTACTCTGCTAACAAATTAATGAAAATATTAAACAATTAATAATGTTATCTAGACAAATATCTCTAGATAAAAATCTAAGATGACTTTTTATATTTCTTTACTATAACTTTGTAAAATAAGCTTCATCAAAACAAAATTGTATTTAATTTCACGATAGAATACTACAAATGTAACAACTTAAATAGTCATATGTTTATATATAAGATTTCTTCTATTTTTTAATCCAAATCAAACTTTTAGATTTATAAAGAAATCTTATCTATATAATCTTTAAACACCTTGATGTACACATGTTCAATTATACAAAGGGAGCATTTTATACTTGGCGTGTGTTGCACTTAAAGAAAAGCCAGACCATAAAATCATAAGCTTGGTTAATCAATTTATAACAATAATAATTCCTAATTATTATGCTAGTTTTAGTCATGGGTATTTTCTAACTGGTACTATAGTCAAGATTATTGTTTAATTTAAGTGTATTAAAACTAGTTAATTAAGCAAAAAAATTAATATTGTACAATATGATGTGAGTACAAAACCAACAAGTGCATTTGCCTTAACTTTTTGCACTTAGATATGTTAGTCTTATCTATGTACCATGATTTTCATTATCAAGAGCCATGTTTTTGATATTTGACTTAGATCAATATTTAGTTCTAAAGATAATCAGGATTTTTCTCCAATTATGTGGTATAAAGGGCTTTTCATTGTACTATGGTTTATTAATTTAGTTATCTAAGCCTTTAATTGCCTTTTTCTAATAAAAAACTGTTTCTAGTTAAATGCATTTTTTGTCTTATGTTGAATATGCCCAAATGGCCCATATATAAGGCTGAGCTTTCATACTTAACATGTTTGTGCCCAGCATGATTTAGTTGAGATTCTCACAGAGCCCAAATTTAACTGTTAACAAATTGTCAGCTTCCAGGAAGTGAGAAAAAAGTTATTAAATTACAACCCATTATCCCAATTGTCTAAAAATTACTATGAATATTTTTGGACTGTTTTAACAAATACCATAATACACTGTAATATAGTGTATATTTTACCATATGTATAAAGTAATAAAGAGTATAGTATAATATGAATAAGGGGAGTGTGGGAATTTTATATAACCACATTATCCAGCTTGGGATTAATTAAGCTTCAATTTATTTAAATTTATTGGTTTGCATATTTTAATTTAACTTATGATTAAGCTTTGGATGACAATTTAATTATGTCACTTTTTATTAATAATAACTAACTGAATGATTAATTGTAATTATCAGAGGATGATGTCCAATGATAATTATAATTACAATTTTGTTGGGGATTGTTGCCAATAATGTGGATATGAGTAATTCAGCTCAAAATGGACAAAAACTTATGGGAAATTATCAGGTTTGGTAGCTGACATGTGGGCTGATAGAAATGGCAATTTAAATATGCTATTCCTCATGAATATCAGCTGCAATCTTTTCCAAAATTTAATTAATATTTTTTCAGCTAGGTGTGCCAAGACCATTGTGGTTACCATGACTTACCCCTAACACATGTCCTCCCATACTTTTATCTATAAATCCTCCCTAATTTTAATGATAAAAACACCTTAGATTGAGATATACCTTAGACCTATATCTTATATCTATTATATTTTGTAATTTATATGCTTTTTGTGAAGAGGGTCCTTGTCTAAGTGTTAATGCCAGAGTGAGGCCAAAGTCACTTATAATATCATCCACCAGAGTAGGGGCCAAATCTACCCATTTATCCAAACTTGACTAAGCTAATTGACTTTATACAATTAGCAAGTTTATATTTATTCCCATAGTCAGTAGTTAAGTGAACCTGTGAATCAGTAAAAACACTGCAGTTCTTACAGAGAGTGTTGGAATTTTTGCCCATATTCTCAGCCTGCTAGATTACCTGGTGTCACTAGGGGAAAATTCTCTAAAGTGAAGTGAATCAGAAATTGGTTGGCCCAAATTTTGGAGGAACAACATTTGGGGGATTTTGGGATATTCACCTGGTTGTATCCATCAGGGATCAATCCAGATGAATACCTAATATCCCATTGGGTGGAGCAGCCAACAAAATAGGGGCATCTGATAGTGATTAACTATCAGGTGTACCAATTGGGATCAGTCAGATTTCATTACTGACTGATTGGAAATGAGTAGTGAGTTGCAAGGTGAGTGATGCTGCCTGCAACTAGTGAATCGATTGGTTGGTGAAGTGACCTGCCATAATGGGTAAAAAGTTCCATTACCTAAGCAGGTCTCTAACCAATTATGATTGGTTTGCTTGGATTGAGAGAAAAACGTTAGGGACTTGTTTACAACTTTTTTCATTTGAGGTCTTGAGGATGTCCAATGATGGAATTCTAGCCAGGATGGGGAAGACCATTGCTACTGAGATGAGGAAGGGTGATTCAATGGTAACAGCCATCGTTTCATTGAAGAGGTGTCAACTGAGGGTTAGATGGCTGAATTCCTTATAAATTCCCTATGATTAACTACAATAAAAAAACAACTATAACTAAAAAAACAACTACTATTGCAAAAACAACTTGTCCCATGAAAAACATTATTAGTTTTATTGTAGATTTGGTTATAGTTAGACTATCAGCATCCAGTGTGAAGTTCCATCTCAAGTATATTATTGCAGAAGGCAATAATTGGTAGGCTCTCAGAGAGAAGAGTAGAGATCCAAGTGGGGATCTAGAGATGAAGGGAATCACAACTAGGGGATAGCTGCTGACTGTGTGTTGGGATGAAGGAGTGTGTCATCAGAGGATCTTGACAAAGATTGAGTGGACAGTAATAAAAGGGAATGAATCCCTTCAAATACAACTTGAAGTATTTAATTGGAAGTACTGGCCAAAGTGTTGGGCCTGATAAGAGTTCTAACTCAACTACGGATAATAGTCTCCATACTATTATCATATAATATATTCTTTACAATGCGAGGTGCACAAGGAAATCAAACCTGTGCAGTAAAAAGGTTACTGGGTTGATGACCAATAATCAACTCCTTAAGTAAATTTTTATAAGTTGGTGCTCACTACAGGGGTAGTTGAGTAGAATAATCTAACAATTATTTCATATAAAGAAGAGATGTGCAAGTTGTGGACTGATATTGCCACAGTGAATCAGAATGCCTTAAACTCTGCAGACCATCAGGAGTTCACAGCCTTGGAGGAACAGGTAACCAAGGTGGAGGAAGGAGTTGAAAACATAGCCAACTTCAGGAACAAGTTTCTTGGAAAAGTAAACTCATTAAAGAGAAAAGAAGGAGACCTTGTCTGATAGGTCCTATTCCTGAAAATGGAATGTGAAGCAGATCACATTTGTTTAAGAAAGTTTGGTGTGGACATTGAGAAGTTGATGAAAGAATTAGAGGATTTGAAAGCCCACAGATGTGCATGTGAGCCTGATATGGCCAGTGATGCCAAAGAGGGAAGTCCTCAAACAATACTTGGGAAGACAAACACCCCAAGAAATATGCCACCTGCATTTAATGCTATTTTGGAGATGATGCTCAAAATCACTCCACAAGTGAGCTGAGTAGCTGAACTGAGAGAATTGGTCTGAAATGACTTGGAGGAATTCAGAGCAACACCTAAATTGCCCACATTCCATTGGGATAACGCCCCAGCATTTTTCTGACTATTTGACATGACCATGAATGGATATGGGGATCATCAGAAGGTGTTGACAGTCATGAACTGTTTGGACACAGACTGCCAGAACCTAGTGTTACCCCACTTGGAGGGGGACAGCTGGTCCTATGCCAAGGCTAAAGCAGCCATAATGAAGGAGTTTGGGAGTTCAACTCATATGTCAAAATGCAAGCAAAAATTTATGGAAATTCAATTCCATAAAGACAAGTCTCTTGCAAGCTTCGCGGATCAATTTTACCAGGAGTTATGGATTCTGGCTGGAGCGAAGGTTTTAGATGGCTATGATGTAAGAATTGCTTTGTAAGCGGCCCTTTGGCCCTATCATGATTTGCATCAAATGATGTCTACTGTATTCACGACTGAAATATCTACCTCACAAATGGTAGATAACCTGAAGATTCTAGGAGCGACGTTTGATGCCCCAAATAGAAGCTTCAAGTCTAATCCAGTCCAAAATCTGAATACCACAAAGGGAAGCAAAGGAGCAAAGGAGACTTTTAACTAAACTGTGTCAGAAAATAAGCCTGAGGATTTCAAATGGTTAAATAAGAGAGAAAAGGTCTGCTTCCAGTGTGGCGGGAAAGGGCATTTTGCCACACACTGCAAAAAAGCTGAAGGATCAAATTAACTTGGTCCAGGCTAAAGAGACAGCAGTAGCCAAAGATTCGGGAAAAGGTCCCACTGCCTAGACAAGGAACAGTCTAGAGTGGCAGAGAAACCTGTTCCTCCTGATATCATGAACAAAGAGATAGATATTAGCAATCTGTTCATAGATGATGAGCAGGATCAGCTATATCAAGCGGTCAACATGGATATAAACGCCGTGACCAGAGCTGGGGCGAAGAAGATTGACCCCAAGAAAGTTCAGGAAGTTGCCCGGCTGTACTCCTGACAATTGGCAGAGAAGATTCAAATTTCTGAGAATCTTGATAAGTTAACTGATGTTTGCTTAGATGAGGCCAATCTGTTGATTCCCCTTGGCGCAATTAAGAAATCATTTCCTGAATTATTGGCGCAGATTATTCATACCCTAGATTCAGCTAATAATGCCACTATTCACTCAGTAAATACTATATTACAATACTCTGAGTGTACATATATAGATATTCAAGTGAATCAAGTGAGGGTACAGGCAATAGTTGACAGCGGAGCACCCATTAATATTGTGTCAACTAAGCTGGTGGAGAAGATGAAGATCTCTCTGGACTTGGAGCACTAGAAAGAATATGGAACAGCTGGGCCAAACACCACTGTTTCCTGTGGAGCGTATAGTTCACTGCCACTATGATTCAGGTTGTTGGTGGTATCCGCGCCAGCAATAGTTTTGGAAAACCAAAACTACAATATCCTGATCAGAACAGAGTTTCTGCAGAAGTATGGAGTTAAATGTAACTTTGAGGATAATATGTTGACCATCCTGGGTCAGATGTTACCATTAGTATACCAGAAGGATGGTGAAGTTCCATTGAACTGGAGAGATAAACTTTATTAATCTGATATATAATGATGGCATTGTACTGATTCAATACCAATTAGTTGGTAGGAAGTGATGAGAGATGCCAGCGGAAATTCTAGAAAACTGGGGAATTCCCTTAAGGATCAAGAAGGAGAGAACCATACCAGCTGGATCGCAGATTATAGTTGACACAGGGTTGACTTTAGAGATTCTGGAGCTGTTGTATGGAGAAGTCAGAAGCCCCTGGAAGAAGTCCAGAGTGGAGCCATGGGTGGCTCCCAGGATAATCATGCCAGGCCATGGAGAAATATGAGTTCTCTTAGCGAAATTAAGTAAAAAACTGATGAAGATCAAGAGAAATCAAATCATTGCATTTATTCATGTAATCCTGATGGCAGAACTGAGATGATTCCATAATTTTGGGTCTCTCAAGGAAATGGGATTACCGGCTAGAGTGGCTGAAAGCATCAACCTATTGTTTGATAGGGAGCAGTTCACAGATCTAGTGAAGGGGCAGAAGGAGGAGGTGCTCAAATTATTTTATAAATATTGGGAAGTATTTGCTCAGGACAACCACGATTTGGGATGTGCACAAGGTATAATTTACAAGGTTGATGCCGGGGAAAATCTACTGATAAGAATGAGACTGATCTGACCATCTAGTACTAAAAAAAAGAA
Source organism: Massospora cicadina (assembly GCA_022478985.1). Taxonomy (NCBI): domain Eukaryota; kingdom Fungi; phylum Entomophthoromycota; class Entomophthoromycetes; order Entomophthorales; family Entomophthoraceae; genus Massospora; species Massospora cicadina. The sequence goes on along the minus strand of JAKSZP010005844.1, from coordinate 45,133 downwards.
TAAGACTGATCCAAAGATCAAAAGCCACCAAAGTGGTAGTGGAAGATGAGATCAGTAAACTAGTAAAGCATGGGCTTCTAGTTCCGTCATCAAGTCCCTGGGCAAGCCTGATTCTGATCATAAAGAAAAAGATGGATAAAATTGGGTAGTGATTGACTATCAGAGGCTGAATAAAATTATGAAGAAGGATTTGTATCCCCTACTGAGGATCAACAATGCACTGGATTGATTAGGAGAATTGAAGTATTTTTCCATGATGACCTAATTTTGGGATACTGGCAGATCGACTTGCCAGTAGAAGACCAAGAAAAATGTGCAATTATCACCGCACAGGGGTTATACAAGCTGACTAGGATGCCCCAGGGTCTTTGTAATGCACTTGTGATGTTTCAGAGGGCCATGGATGCAATATTGAGCGACCTGAAGTTGTCATGCATCCTGGTATATCTGGACAATATTAATGTGTTCAGTAGAACGTTTACTAATCACCTCCATCCCTTGGAAGAAGTTTTTAAGAGACTGTCCACAGCTAACATGAAGATCAAGCCACAGAAGTGCCACTTCTTCAAGAAGGAGCTGGAATACTTGGGATTTGTGATTGATGCAAACGGATTGCAGCTGCAACCCCAGAAGATAGCAGCTTTTGAGCGCATGACTGTGCCAAAGAGTGTCTGAGACATCCAAGTATTCCTTGGGATGGTTGGATACTACAGAAGATTTATTCAGGACTTTGCCTGAATAGCTGAGCCTTTGTTTCATTTACTAAAAGATCCAAAAAAAGGATTTATATGGAATGAAGAGGCCCAGGACTCTTTTGATGAGTTATGCCGGTATCTGATAAATTTGCCAATTCTGAAATATCTGAATTTTGATTGGGAGTTTATCATTCAAACTGATGCTTCATTGATGGCGATCTGCGCTATACTGAGCCAAGTAGATGAACTTTGGGATAAACATCTGGTGGCATATGTGAGCTGGACACTCTCAGCTGCTGAGAGGAATTATACTGTGACTGAGCGTGAATACCTTGTGGTCATTTACACCTGTAAGCAGTTTCAGGTGTATGTCCACGGAATGCACTTTAAGGTGGTGATGGACCACTCTTTGCTGCGTTGGCTGCAAAATTTATGGGAACCTGGAGGACGAGTGGCCTGATGGGCACTCAAACTTCAGGCTTAAAATTATGAGATAGTCCACCAAGTGGGGGCTTCTCACTAGAACGCAGATGGCTTATTGCAGTTACCAATGGTCCAGTTGGTATATCCGCAGGTGGATGAGCTATTCCAGAGAATGATCAAAGGAAGAATTGAGGACAAGCCTTGAGAAATACAAGGTGCACTTCAAAAGTGATGGAAAACACTGAGATCATAGATGGACAAGTATTCAAGATGATAGGTGAGAAATGTTTGTTATTCCCAAAACTGTCAGAATGAGCAGCAATAGTTCAAGCAGCTCATAAGGTTGTTGGGAACGGAAGCCTGAGAAAAACAGCTGACCTTATTTGCCAGTATTATTACTGGGAATTGATTAACTACAATGTTGCGGATCATCTGGCTTGTTGCGTGGAGTGCCAGCTGCATAAACCACACAAGAATACAACCAGATACTGACTGGTCTGACCTGGATTTACATGGCACACGGTGTCCATTGACATGATGGGACCACTGGTGATGAGCACAGGAGGAGTCAAATACATCATAGCAGCCATTGACCATCTGATGAGATGGGTTGAAACAAAATCCCTAACCAGAGTTGATGCAACCAGTACTGCAAGATTCATCCTGGATCAAGTAGTATACTGGCATGGATGTCCACAAGTCCTACTGAGCAACAATGGGACCAACTTCACATCTCATGTAATCCCAAGGCTAAACAAAATAATGGGGATCTGGGGAGTCATTTCAGTACCATACCGGCCAGAGATGAACGGACTGGTTGAATGGTTAATGGGATGCTGGCCACGACGCTGAGGAAGCTAGTTGCAGGGAGAACTTCCACGTGGGGAATGTACCTGAGTTTGGTGACGTTCACCTACAACATCAGTCATCATACAGCGATGGGAAAATGCTGTTTGAGTTGCTATATGGAAGGAAGGCCGCATTGCCACTGATATTATATTCAGTGGTAGAACCTACGTCAGGGATGAGTACCAAACAATACCTAAACTGACTGATGAGTATCCTGATCAATATGCAATTGCAAGCATTTGATACAACCTTGAAGAAAAGGATATGAGCGAAATCAACAGATGATAAGAACAGACTGCCATTAGAAGAATATTGAATAGGAGAAAGAGTTGCTTATTGCAATATGCATGGTTTCAGATGAAGAAACAAATTGGATGCACTATGGTCAGATCTGTTTAAAGTAATCTCCAAGATGGCGACTGATGCTTATTCCATCAAGAATCTCTTGGATGGAAGAGTAGTAAATTGAGTCCATGCTAAGTATCTAAAGCGTTAGATCAAAGAAAAAAATAAAAGAGTTCCCAAAGGACTGATGAACCATTAAGTTGGTCATGTCCTGATGATTAGGTCAAGTCCAAAAAAGGACCTCTGAATCATAAAAAAACTGGTAGGTTTAAGTGCCCAGGATCCAGTTTGGGGGAAAAGATGGACTTTGAACTGAAACAAGGTCAAGTCCCATGGAAAAAAGAGAGAGAATAAAAATAAAAAATTGATAAAAGATAGTGAGAAATTTTTTTTAAAAGCATAGAAAAAAAGCCAATATATTTTTTATTTTTATTTTTATTGATTGTCCTCAGTATGGGGATGATTTCGCCTATGTTGCCTCTTGGGGGAGGGAGGATGGATCATGGTAGGAAGAAATAGCCCATCAAAATCAATATGCTATTGGACACTTGCAAGGGCGAGACCTACACATAACCATGTTCTTTGAGTGGATGCTGAGCCCTGAGAAAACGCGACTAGGGGAAGGAAAATTGATATGTCAGAAGAAGCCAATTGCAAGACCCCAGAGCAGGGAGGAAAACAGCATTATAGGAAGAGGCAATTGGTGAATAACCCCAAGTAATCCCAATAAGGCACCAGCGCCGGAAGATTTGTCTTGAGTGCCTGCCAATGGGCCTCATCAAGAACACCAGACATGAGCTGACAGTGAAGAAGGAAAACTCGATGGGGTTGTCAAATCATGCCCTCAATTAACGCTATCAACGGAAGATAGCAATGAGAAGCTCCAGAGATGAGGCAGTTGTGTAAAGAGCAGATTGCATCTTGTAAAAGACAACTATGGGCTTTGCAGAAGCTGAAGCTGAACGACCAATGGAAGCCAGGTGAGGCTGGAAGCTTCATTGACCAACTTCAAAGAGCTTGGCCAGCAAAGCAAAGAGCATAAGCGGCAATATCCCAATCCAGAAGCTTGTCCAGATCAGAGGGATTCAGCGCAAATGTCAACGCCTCAGTGACTTGTGCCCAAAGTTTAGCGTAGGGGAGCTCAAAATGTATGCTGTTCCCAACTGAAAGCTCAGAAACCAGCACAGCGGGTTTGTAGAATTGACTGAGTCAGAAGAGGAACTCAGGGAGCAAGTCTGACCTAGCCAAGAATGAATGATCCAAAGTGACTGGCATGACCTCCAGAGCATTTACAATGATGTTTGGAGCATAAGCAAAAGGAGCTGAATCCAGGAGGGTTTCAAAGTCTAACTTGGGGATCAACTGCAAGGGAAGAGACAGCTGAGAGTTGTTCAAAATGATGGCATGCCTGGTTTTGGAGGGATTGGTTACCGTTTCCAGTAATTTGACAGAAGGACTAGCCGCTTGTGCAAGACTAGGCATATGAGTCCTGGAGGGACCATAGAAGAGGTTCCGTTGAGCATCCTGACTCATTTTCTGGAAGAGGCGGAGGTCCGTATCTGACAAGCTGTTAAGAAGCTGTTGGTAGCAGGATTCCAAGTTTGACATATAAGCAGGACTAGAGGGGGATGTCAGACTTATATAGAAGTTGACATTATGCACTCTATAATCCATTAGGCTCCAATTTCAGGAAATTAATTTCAAAAATTAATGAAATAAGCTTTCCAAGGGAAGAATTAAGAATGACTTACAGCCAAGAGGTTATGAGAATAATAATGATGAATAAAAAAAGTATTCTTAATTAAGCCATGAAATGAACATCAATGGCAAGAGTCTCCTGTCTAGGATGAGGAGAGAATCAGGAACACAAGGACGCCAGACCAAGAATCCTGAATATGACAGCAGGTCATATACCCTGACAGGGGAAAACCAGATCCTGGGAATAATATTGTCATGAGTAAATTGATCAGCTGGGCATGACAAGAGGTTGTGGGGACCGCGCTCTGAGAAGGTGGTAGCGAGGAGAAAGAGGAGGAATGCCATGTGCTGAAGGTCATCCCAAGCAGCATTGAGTATTGATGGGTGTACTACACTTGAACCAATGAAGTATTTGACCAGGTGTCCAAAGTGGTGCTCCCATGCCCCAGTCTTTTCTCGCTGGAAATCTAGGCAAGAGGGGGATGTGTTGGGATTTTTGCCCATATTCCTAGCCTGCTAGATTACCTGGTGTCACTAGGAAAAATTCCCTAAAGTGAAGTGAATCGGAAATTGGTTGGCCCAAATTTTGGAGGAACTATGTTCAGGGGATTTTGGAATATTTTCCTGATCATATCCAACAGGGATCAACCTGGATGAATACCTAATATCTCATCGGGTGGAGCAGCTGACAAAATAGGGGCATCTGATAGTGATTAACTATCAGGTGTACCAATTGGGATCAGTCAGATTTCATCACTGACTGATTGGGAATGAGTAGTGAGTTGCAAGGTGAGTGATGCTGCCTGCAACCAGTGAATCAATTGGTTTGTGAAGTGACCTGCCATAATGGGTAAAAAGTCCCATTACCTAAGCAGGTCTCTAACCAATTATGGTTGGTTTGCTTGGATTGAGAGGAAAATGTTAGGGACACGTTTCTGACTCTTTCCATTTGAGGTCTCAAGGATGTCCAATGACAGAATCCTAGCCAGGATGGGAAAGACCATCGCTGCTGAGATGAGGAAGGGTGATTCAATGGCAATGGCTGCTGTTTCATCAAAGAGGTGTCAACCAAGGGTTAGATGGCCAAACCCCTATAAATTCCCTAGGATTCACTATAATAAAAAAACAACTATTACTACAAAACCAACTTGTACTATGAAAAACATTATTAATTTTATTGTAGATTTTGTTATAGTTAGACTATCAGCATCCAGTGTGAAGTTCCATCTCAAGGATATCATTGCAGAAGGCAATAATTGGTAGGCTCTCAGAGAGAAGAGTAGAGATCCAAGTGGGGATCTAGAGATGAAAGGAACCACAACTAGGGGATAGCTGCTGACTGTGTGTTGGGATGAAGGAGTGTGTCATCAGAGGATCTTGACAAAGATTGAGTGGACAGTAATAAAGGGAATGAATCCCTTCAAATACGACTTGAAGTATTTAATCAGAAGTACTGGCTGAAGCGTTGGGACTGATAATAGTTCTAACTCAACTATGGATAATAGTCTCCATACTATTATCATATAATATATATTTACAATGCAAGGTGCATAAGGAAATAGAACCTGTGCATTAAAATGGTTACTGGGTTGATGACCAATAATCAACTCTTTAAGTAAATTTTTACAGGGAGGATACCCCAGTGGTAAAATATAGACCCTCTACCACTGCATCCCCAAGTTTGATCCTGGTAGATGAACTTTGGGTAGGGGATAATTATGACTGTGTTGGCGTTATGCACCAATGCCCTTAACCAATATAGCAAATAGCAAAGGGTCCATGGAGTTCATGCCTATCATATGCCACATATGAGGTTTTCTGGGTTTTTATCATTTTTTCTTATTAATTTGAGTCACATTCATTGGTGTGGTATTGTCCCCAGGTTGGCCCACCTCAAATAAAATATAAGTATACTGTGAATATTTTAATAGTTTTATTTTGTATATTTTAAAATAAAAATTTTATTGGGGTATACATATATATAGTATCAGTTCTTAGTTTTCATTAACCACCTGTAACACCAATTCTGAATCAGTTGTTCTTGCCTCAACTTCTACTTCTCAGCTTCCTATCTCATCTGTATCAACCTTCAGCAACTTTCCATAGTCAAGCTATCTAAGAACATTTTAAGTATTCTGGTATGTATATAAGCTGCTATTTGGCTGTCTAACCTCAACTCAGTTCTGTGATATTGGTGGAAATTTGTAAAAACACCCCCCTATGTTACCATATATGGTATATTTTTTAGATTTAAAATTATATAAAGATGTATCAGGTTTGCTAACATATCATACTCATCCTTTTCTGTTTCAACTATTCTTAAATTCAGCTTCTGTATTCAAATGTATATTTTATATTTATATTTGAGTGCTTATTTCATTAAATTTCTTTTAAAATTTTAAATGAAATCTTATTTTTCTTAAACAAAATTTTACCCATATTTAGGTGATAGGGCCCCACAAAAACTAACCATCACCCAAATATAGGTGATATGGTGAAGACCGTGTTAAATATATCATACCTACTCAGCCTACTTTATTTTACTTTTTTAGTACTAGATGGTCCCAACCCAAGGGTGACTTTATTTTACTTTTTGATGCCATAGGACTGCATATATAGTCAACTAATATAATGTTGCTTATGTGACAGCTTAAGGTTTAAAAAGACAAACAAGCTCACTTATCTTTCTATATAATTATCTATCACAACACAAAACATACATGTGATTGTATGATACTTCTCTAGGTCATTAAGGGCTAATTTTTAATGAATTTATTAGGAAAATCTTATAATTACCCTGCTTAGTAACTATTATAAGTTACATTTAAAACAAAGATTGCATACAAAACTAATAATGTATAGCTTTTATAATTTTTTTATATGATTTAAATATACAAAATGAATGCAATATCTATCAAATTTTAGTAAACTGTTTTTTATTATTTAACTGAGGCAAGCTGACCAGGGAACAGGCATTACCAAAAGAAAGAAACAACATGAAACCTGAACAGGGTCAACTCCATTGAAGAAAGTTTTTCCACCTCCAGATTGGGACTCAAATTTTTCTGGTTACGTCATGGGTAAGGTTTTCGTGTTATTAGACCTACTAACCACCAATAGCTTCCTTTGGCTGGCACCCCAATCAATGTGCAAAGGGTGGGAATCAAACCTGCAACCTTCAGGTTGGTAGCTGTACGCCCTTACCAACTCGCCTTCCACCCCCCAAATTTTAGTAAACTGTTAGTTTTAGTAAAAAATTATACCAGATTGTATTAAGACCTTACATAAGTTTATATTTTATCTAAAAATTTTTTTGAGCTAGAATAATAAGCTTTTAGATTCTCTATTCAAAATCATAAAACAGTAAGTTAACTGAATAAAAATAATTTTTTAGTAAACAAGTTGGGTTGACCTTGGGACAAATATACCACGCTGAATTTTTTTAAGCCTGTGCTGGTTTTGAACCTGTTTAAATCAAAACCCAACCCAGAGTGGAGCAGAACCAACCCGCTATGCTACCACACCTCAAATAATAATTTTTATTTTAATACAAACTTAAACTTTGTTTAAGCTGATATGTACCTATTTAATCACATAGTAATGATTATGTACCTTTCTTTACATTTCTGCAATAAAGAATAATTTCTTTACAAGTATTATTGCTACTATGACTTTATATTTAGTCAATCTATCTACTAGCTTGCCTTTAACTATATTATCATAAATTTACCATATTGCTAAAATAAAATTTAGTCATACAAAGAGCAAATATATTAAATTGTATATTATGCAAATTTTGAAAAGCAAAATAGATAAAATAAATTATTACTTTATATAAGTTATAAAGAACTATAATAGTTTATTGTCAATGATGAAGCTGATAAAGAGGAATCTAGGATTCTAATCTGGGTCAGTCAGAACCCAGTGGAAAGCCCAGAAGGCCAGAAGCACTACTGTTTATCAATTCTGAGGAGCAATCTCCCAGGGGTTTAAATGAGGGAAGCAAAAGTTTTTTATTTTACTAATAGCCTAACAAACCAGTTGGATGCAATGGGGAAACCATGGTTCTTGCAAAGCACCCCTGAGGTGAGAGAGACAGGGTAGATGACAATATCTGTTAGGATTTTTTCCCACATTTCCATCCATCTAGATTACCAGGATTCACTAGGGGATAATTTCCTATAGTGAAGTGAATTGGATTATGGTTGACCCTAATTTCAGGTTAAAATGTTTGGGGGATTTTCGATAATTTACCTGGTTCAGATCCATTGGAGATCAATCTGAGTGAATGATAAAGATCTTGTCAAGCAGAGTTGCCAATGAAATGTGGGAATCTGATAGTTGATTGATGATTAACTATCAGGTGTAATGATTGGGATTGGTCAGGTTTCATAACTGACCAATTGGGAATTTAAGGATAAAGTTGTGAGGTGAGTAATGCCACCTGCAACTAGTAAATTGATCAGTTGGTTCACAACGTGCCTTAATAGGTAATAAGTCCCATTACCTAAGCAGGTTGCTTGCCAAATATGGTTGGTTTACTGGGATCAAGAAGAAAACGTTAGGGACATGCTTTCTGACCCTTTCCATTTTATTTTCAAGGATTTCCAATGACAGAATCCTATCCAGGATGGGGAAGACCAGAGCTGATGAGATGAAAAAGGGTAATTCAATGGCAATGGCTGCCGTTTCATTGTTGAGGTGCCAACCAAGGGTTGGTTGCTGAATTCCCACAATAAATTCCCTTAAGAATTCACTTAATAAAAACATTAAGTATTATCAAAACATTGAGCAAAATGATTACTTAGCAGACTTTTATTTCTAGTACTATTAATCTAAAAGGAAATTATTGCTGTGTGCTTTAATTGTAGACTCTTTTAGGACAAAGAGTAAGGATCAAGGATCCAGAGAAGAGAAGCTGAGCTGAGATGGGAATTGCTGCTGACTGTCACCAGAGAGAGGCCATAAACTAGGATCTGAGCATGGATCAAGTTAGGTGGAAGTGGGAATGAATCCCTATTAAGGACATCTTAAGTATTTTGAAGAGGAGTACTGGTCAAGCGTTAGACACAACACTAGGGATCTATTTAACTATGGATAATAGTCTTCATACTAATATCAATTGTATATATATCATCTTACAATGTGAGAATTTCACAACACCAAACCTGTGAAGTTAACCATTCTGGGAACTATCAATTGGTGAAAAACCTAGGATTTTAACAATTGGTGCTCACTAGAGGGGTTTGTAGTTAAGTAGGATACACTAAGACAAAATGTCATATAAGGATGAGTTAAGAAAACTATGGATGGAGTTGGCAACTGTCAACAAGAATGCCTTAAATTTTGTGGATCATTGAGAATTCACTGCCCTAGAGGAGAGAGTAGCCAAGACTGAGGAAGGAGTCAAAAATGTCGCTAGTTTTGGCAACGAGTTACTAGGAAAAGCAATGTCATTGAAGAAAAGGAAATGATATTTAGTTTGAGAAGTCTTATTCCCAAAAACAGAACATGAAGTGGATCACGTTTGATTATGAGCATTCAGCGCAGATATAGAGCAGCTGATTAAGCAAGTTGAGGAGTTGAAGACTCACAAGTGTGAACGTGAGCCCTATGCAGTGACCAATGCTGAAGAAAGAACTCCATGAACTCCATTTGGAAAAATGAATATTCCACAAAATATGCTGCCTGCATTCACAGCTATTTTGGAGATGACTCCTTAAATTACTCCTCAAGTTAGTTGGATAGCTGAACCAAGAGTGGTGGCTAGAGAAACTTCAGAGGAATTTAGGGCTATGCCAAAATTACCTACTTTCCATTGGGATAATGCCCATGCGTTTTTCTGATTATTTGACATGAAAATGTTTGGTTATGGTGATCATAAAAAGACTTTGATGGTGATGAATTGCCTGTATATCAATTGTCAAAACATAGTGTTGCCCCATCAAGAGGGGGACAGCTGGTCATACTTAGAGGCCATGACAGCCATTATAAAGGAATTTGGAAGTCCCATGCACATGTTAAAGTGTAAGCAAGAATTCATGGGAATTCAATTTCAGAAGGATGAATCATTAGCAAGTTTTGATAATTGTTTCTACCAAGAAATGCAGACTTTGGTTGTAGTGAAAAAGCTGGATGATTTTGATGCATGGATCGTGCTACAAGAGGCCCTTCAGCCCTATTGCAATTTACATCAAATGATGTCTGCCATGTTTGCAACAGAGATTATTACCTTGCAGATGGTGGATCATTTAAAAATATTGGGAGCTACCTTTGATGCTCTGAATAGAAGTTTCAAACTGATTTAGTACAAAATTTGAATCCCACAAAGGGGACTGAGGGTGCTAATGAGTTCAATAATTAAACCATGCCAGGAAATAAGCCCAAAGAGTTTAAGCGGATCAATAAGGATGAAAAAAATGTTATCAGTGTGGAGGAAAAGGACACTTCCTTGTACACTGCAAGAAGTCTAAAGGACAGATCAATGTGTCCAAGCAAAAGAGTCTAAACCCACACAGGAGTCAGGAAAAGGGACTGCAGCCTAGACGGAGAACAATCTAGAGCTGTGTAAAAACCTGTTCCTCCCAATATTATGCATGAAGAAATTGACATTAGTGATCTGTTCACTGATGATGACGCGCAGGATCAGCTGAATCATGTGGTAAATTTAGATGTAAACGCAGTAACAAGATCTGGAGCAAAAGAGGTCAACCTTGAAATAATCAAGGAAGTTGCTTGGCCATATGTGCGACAACTGGTGGACAAGATTCAAACTGTAGATAATCCAGAAGAATTGACTAAAGTCAGATTAGAAGAGGCAAACCTGTCAATCCTCCTTAGCATGATCAAGGAATTATTTCCTGATCTATTGATGCAAATAATTCACACCCTTGATTTGGCATTAAATGCCGCTATAAACTCTCTAAATACAATTTTACAATACTCCAGATGTATGTTATAGATATACTAGATAATTAAGTATGGGTGTGGGCAATAGTTGACAGTGGAGCACCCATCAACATTGTTTTGACCAAGCTGGTGAAGAATATGAGGATCTCGCCTGATTTAGAACACCAAAAAGAATATGAGACATCTGGGCCAGCTAATATCATCTCATGTGGAGCATATAGCACTCTACCACTTCGATTTAGATCCTTAGTGGTATCTTCTCCAGCAATAGTTTTGGCTAACCAAAACTACATTATTCTGATTGGGACGGAGTTTCTACAAATTTATGGAGTTAAATGTAACTTTGAGGATAATATGCTGACCATATTGGGCCAGACGTTACCATTGGTTTATTAGAATTATGAGGAAACTCCACTGACTAGAATAAATAACTTCATCAACATGATCTACAATGGCGGCATTGTCCTGATTTGATACCAACTAGTTGGCCAGAAGTGATGAGAAATGCTGATGGAAATCCTAGAAATTTGGGGAATTCCACTGAGGATTAAGAGTGTGAGAACTATACCACTGGGATTACAGATAATATTCAACACAGGGTTGACATTGGAGATACCAGAGCTGCTGTATGGGGAAGTTGGAAGCACCTGGAAGAAGTCCATAGTAGAGCCTTGGGTGGCTTCTGGAATAATTATGCCTTGTCATGGATAAAGTCAAGTTCTCCTGGCAAATTTGATTGAAAAACCGATGATCAAGAAAAATCAAATTGTCACATTTGTTCATCTAATCCTGATGGCTGAATTGAGGAAATTCCACAATTTTGGGACCCTCAATGAAATGGGATTACTGGCAGGGGTGACCAAAAATGAATTTATTGGTAGATCAAAAGCAACTTGCTGATCTGATGGACAGACAGAAGGAGGGGTGCTGGAGCTATTTGACAAGTATCAGGAAGCATTCGCCCAGAACAATCAAAATTTGGGATGCATGAGAGATATAATCTACAAGGTCAACACCAGGGAAAATTTGCTAATAAGAATGGGACTGATTTGATAGTCAAAGGTGGCTGAAGCAGTAGCGGAGGAAGAAATCAGTAAACTAGTGAAGCATGGGCTTCTAGTTCAATTGTCAAGTCACTGGGTGAGCCATATCCTTATTGTGAATAAGAAGGATGGCTCTAATCAGGTGGTGATTGATTATCAGAAGCTGAAAAAGATTATGAAGAAGGATTTGTATCCACTATCAAGAATTGACAATGCACTAGATCATTGGGAGAAGCAAAGTATTTCTCCACAAAGTATCTATTATTGGGATATTGTAAAATTGATTTTCCAAGAGAAGACCAAGAGAAATGTGCGATTATTACCGTGCAGGGGCTTTATCAACCAATGAGGATGCCACAGGGTCTATTCAATGTGCCTGCAACGTTCCAGAGGGCCATGGATGCCATACTAAATGACCTGAAGATGTCATGCATCCTGGTGTACTTGGACAATATAAATGTGTTCAGTAGGACATTTACTGACCATTTGCACAACCAGGAGAAAGTTTTTAGGTAACTATCCGCAGCCAACCTGAAGATTAAGCTGAGGAAGAGCCACTACTTCAAGAAAGAGTTAGAATATCTGTGCTTTGTAATCAAATCTAGTGGACTGTAGAGCAAGCCCAGAAAATCAAAGCCATAGAGCGAATGGCTGTACCTAAGAGTGTCCAGATATCCAAGTGTTCCTTGGAATGGGCAGATACTATAGAAGATTCATTTGGGATTCTGCAAGTATCACTGAGCCCCTCTTCCATTTACTGAAGGATCTGAAAGATTTCATTTGGAGTGAAGAGGCCCAGAGCACCTTTGATGAGTTACTTCAGTATTTAATAGATTTTCGGATTTTGAAATATCCAAATACAATTGAGAATTTATAATACAAACTAATGCTTTATTAATGGTGATTGGCGTCATACTGAGCCAAGTAGATGAGCCTGGAGATGAACATCTGGTGGCATATGTGATCTGGACGCTCTCAGCTGCTGAGAGGAATTACACCGTGACTGAGCATGAATGCCTTGCAGTCATTTATGCCTGTAAACAGTTTCAAATGTATTTTAACGGAATGCACTTCAAAGTGGTGATGGACCATTCCTCGTTGCATTGGCTACACAATTTAAGAGAACTAGAAGGATGACTGGCCTGATGGGCACTAAAGCTACAGGCTTATGATTATGAGATAGTCCACTGAGATGAAGCTTCTCATCAGAATGCAGATGGTTTATCGTGGTTACCAATGGTCCAGGTGATATACCAGCAAGCAGCTGAGCTATTCCAGAGAATGGTTGACGGAGAAATTGGGAATGAGCCCTGAGAAATCCAAGGTTCACTTTGAAAAGTGATGGAAAACACTGAGACCATGGATGGACAAGTTCTCAAGATAACTTAATGGGAAGCAATTGCTATTCCCAAAGCCTCCAGAACAAGCAACTATCGTTCAAGATGCTCATAAGGTTGTTAGGCATGGAGGCCTGAGAATGATGAACAATAATATATACACCAGTATTACTACTGGGTGTCTATCAACTATGATGTAGTGGACTATCTGGCTTGTTGTGTAGAATGCCAGTTGCACAAGCTGCACAAAAACAATACTGGATACTGACTGGTCTGTCATGGATTTGCTTGGCATACAGTGTCCATTGATGTGATGGGATTATTAACTATGAATACTGGGGGATCAAATACATTATAATCACAATTGACCATTTGACAAGATGGGTCAAGATGAAGGCCCTGGCAAAAGTAGATGCTATCAGCACTGCAAAGATTATCCTGGATCAAATAGTATATTTACTTGAACGCCCACAGGTGTTGTTGAGCAATAATGGAACGATTTTCATGTCTCATGTGATCCCACAATTGAATAAAATGATGGGGATTAGAGGATTCATGTCTGTACCATACCAGCCGGAGACAAATGGAATGGTAGAACGGTTCAATGGGACACTGGCCACAACGCTGAGGAAGCTGGTCACAGGGAGAACTTCCACATGGGGAATGTACCTTAGTTCAGTGATGTTCTCCTACAACATAAGTCATCATATGGTGATGGGAAAACGCTGTTTGAGTTGTTATATGGAAGGAAGGCCGCATTGCTGCCAATTTTATATTTGGTGAAACCAACATCAGGGATGAGTGCCAAGCAGTACCTGAACCAATTGACAAATATCCTGATCAAAATGCAATTGCAAGCATTCTATATGACTTTAAAGCTAAGCATTCAAGTAAAAATGATGGATGAGAGAACTGACTGGCCTTATCAGAATACCAAACAGGTAAAAAAGTTGCCTATTGCAATATGCATGATTTTGGGAGAAGAAACAAGCTGGATGCATTGTGGTCAGGTCTGTTCAAAATTATCACCAAGACAGCGATGGATGCCTACTACATCAAGAACCTCTTAGATGGAAGTATAGTAAATTGAGTCCATGCTAAGTATTTAAAGCAGTGGATTGATGAAAAATAATGAATAAAGAGTTCCTAAGGGACCGCTGAACCATTAAATTGGTTATGTCCTGATAATTTGGTCAAGTCCAAAAAAGGGCTGCTGAACCAAACTAGATGGTTAAGTCTTAATAAATAAGACCTCTGAACCATAGAAAACTTGTAGGTCCAAGTATACCTAAGAACCAGTTTGGGGGAATAAAATAGAAAAGATGGACCGCTGGACCAAGAAAAGTTCAAGTCCCATATAAAAAATTAAATATTAATAAAATATAGCGAAAAAAATAAAAAAACGCATAGAAAAAAGATATATTTTTAAAATTTTATTATTGGTTATTTCAACTCAGGGATGATTCCGCCTATGTCACCTCTTGGGGGAGGGAGGATGAATTGCAGTAGGAGTAAACAACTCATCAAAATCTATATCAAATTAGATGCTAGTGAGGGTTAGAACTACTCAAATTTAAGTTCGTTGAGTGGAGGCTGATCTCTGTGAGAAAGCAACTAGGGGAAGAGAGATGGAAATGTCAGAACATGCCAAACATGATACCCCAGATTGGGGAGGGAAGCAACAGAACAAGAAGAGTTAGTCGGTGAATAACCCCAAGTAGTCCCAATATGGCACCAGAGCCAGAAGATTGGTCTTGAGCGCTTGACAGCGGGCTTCATCAAGAACATCAGAAATATGTGCTGGCATCAAGAAAGGGTTACTAGGGGTTTACCAAATCATGCCCCTATTAAAGCCATCAGAGGAAGATACTGATGGGATGCACCAGAAATGAGATAATCATGCAGGGAGTGAATGGCATCCTGCAGACGATGAAGATGAGCTTCTTGGAAGCGAAATCAGAATGAGTGATGAAAGATAGGAGAGGCTGGAAGCTTTGTGGCCCAACTTCAAAGAACTTGGCAAGCAAAGAAAAGAGAATAGGCTGCAACGTCTCAATATAGGATGTTTTTGAGATTGGAAGAGTATAGAGCTATGGACAGAGCCTTGGTTACTCAGGTCCTCATTCTGCATAAGGGAGATCAAAATGTTAGCTGTTTATGATGGCTAGTTTGGTTGACAGAACAGCTGGCTTGTAATACTGGCTGAATCAGAAAAGGAACTATGGAAGCAAGTCCAATCCAGCAAGGAACAATCAATTAAGAGCAGAGGGAATTGCTTTAGGAGGTTTGACAATGATGGTAGGAGAATTCACAAATGGAGCCAATTCCAGGGAAGTTTTGAAGTCTAATTCAGGAATTGACAATAAAGGAAGGATTGGTCACGAGTTTTTCAAGACAATCACTAACCTGGTTTTGTTGGGGTTATGTACCTTTTCTAGTAATTCCATGGAAGGAATGGCCACAGGTACTTGACTGGGAGTATGAGTCCTGTGAGGAACATAGAAGAGATTTTGGTGCACAGATTAACTCATCAGATGGAAAAGACAAAGGTCTTTATCAGACATGCTACCAAGCAGTTGTTGGTACTGAAACTCCAAATTTGACATATGCGCTGGACAAGAGGGGGATGTCAGACTTTTATGATAGTCAACATTATGCACTCTGAATTTAATTAAGCTCTAATTTTGGAGAAATTAATCTCAAAATTAATGGGATAAGCTCTCCAGAGAAAAATTGACTATGATATGAGCCAAGAGAAGAATACACACAAACTTTACCAAGCCAAAAACTCTCTAGGATCATCTCAACATATCTGATGGGCAAAAGAAGAAGAAGAAGAAAAAACAAACAGAATGCTCAGAAACTGGGAACAAACCCATCAAAAGCAGAGGCAACAGATTGGGGGGATTGTACCAGAATGGGGATGAAAGCGAATGAAAACAATTCACTGATGCCAGCCCCTCTGAAGCTCTTCATTTTTTTTGAAAGTGATGGAAACAAAAGAGCTGGGACACCAAAAGAAGCAGAAATTGGAGATCAGAAACAGCAAAAGAAACAGAAATTGAGAATAAACTAAAGAACAGAGAAGAGAAGAAGAGCTGAAAATGCTCAGCAGAGCTCAGCAAGTCACCAAAAGCTCTGAGAAGAAGGTTTCTGCTTCATAGCAGAAGTGCTCAGTAATAGAATGCAGAATGAGAAGTTGCCCATAAATCTGGAGCCTACATCAGGCAGAAAATTTAAGGCAGATGATGTCTGAGGCAACGAAGAGCTGCAATGGAGCCACAACAATGCTCAGAAATGAATATGGAATTTAAATAGCCAAATGGCCCAGAAGAGCTGTTTCTAGAAGTTTGAAGATAATATCAAGAATAGCCAGACATGGCTGTTGAAATGTTTTGAAGTTTTTATTAAAGTTAAAGTAAGGGTATCCAGAAAAGGAAATCTAAAAAAGGATGCTCAAAAGCTCTTTAAAAGTAAAAGTCAAAGAACTAAAATACAAAGTGCCCACATGTGTTGGAAAAGCCAATGTATCCTAAACAAATTCTAGAATAAATGCTCAAATGGAAGAACTAACAGAAGCCAACACGAGTAAAGTCTCTCACCCCACAATGCAGTGGGAGAATGCAAAGCAGCAGAGTGGAAAGAATACTTTGTTGGCAGAAAAGAAATTCCATAATAAAAACAGAAGTCAGAAAAGAATGTCTTCAAGAGTGAAAATGTACAATACAAAACAAGTTAAAGTCAGAATGAAGGCTTTGTGGAGGCAGTTAGATCATCGGGCCCTGGAATACAGAAACAGAGATCTCAGAGTTGACACTCATCCAAAGGCGTTAACACCTCTTTCCACTTATTGTCACTAACTTTAAATCTAGTTTCATGAAAAGCTTTAGCCCAGACGGGAGAGAGTATCGCCTCCTTCCTGTATGCCTATGAGAGTCCACAGAGAAGACCACCAATCAACAAAAGGTGAAGAAGGCCCACTCCTGCCTAGACAGCACCACCCAGGAAACTATGACTCCCCATCTGAAGGAGTGTAACACCCGGGAACAGGTCCGCACCACCCTGATCTAAGAGTTCAGCAGTGAACAAACCAGCCAACCAGAAGCAAGTGTTCATAATGACTCAATAAAGAGAAACTTTGGCGGAGTCATTAAACTGTTCTACGCTCAGGCCAACCTTTGGTTATACAACTGATTACCTGGATGACGCCAACAACGCCGTCATCTCCGCCCTGGGGTCCTATCCTGAGATAATAGCAACAAATAAAGGAACAGTTTAAGAGACGGGATCCACACGAAAAGCTTCATGCTCTGCTCTGAATGGGTTAGAAGAAACCATCTAAAATAAACAAATAAAGTGTTGAATGTAAGTTTTTGTTGAGGAAATAAAGGTAGAAGAAAGCACAAAGGAACAAACAGTCAAATTCTGCAAACAGAAATAAAATTAGGTAAATGTAAGAAGAAATCTTTTTCTCTGATTAAATAAAGTTGTTAGTATTGCAAGTTTTGAAAGAATGTGGTAGTAGTAATTTTTAAAATTTTTCCCCCCCCCCCCCCCCCCCCCCCCCCCCCCCCCAATTTAGCCAAGTTTCACTTGATACAACTACCACTCGGGATGGGCATTTAGCTATGATCTGCCCTCAGACCCAGTTTATTCAAGACTATTTGGATGTTATCACTATGATGGTGGTTTTCCTTTGTAGCATTGAGTACCTCAGCTTTCAAGACTGCCCATGATTCTGGGGTTGATGTCAAGGCCTGAGCCTGCCTGTCTGAGACCACAAGACAAATGGATTAGCCTGCTACCTGCATCTGGGGTTTCCTGAGGCCCAGCTACCCCTCAGCATGGATGAATCAGAGGGGAGCACTACTTCT
Source organism: Massospora cicadina (assembly GCA_022478985.1). Classification (NCBI taxonomy): domain Eukaryota; kingdom Fungi; phylum Entomophthoromycota; class Entomophthoromycetes; order Entomophthorales; family Entomophthoraceae; genus Massospora; species Massospora cicadina. The sequence goes on along the minus strand of JAKSZP010005844.1, from coordinate 26,960 downwards.
GGCTCCCAGGTGACTACTATGCCCCTGAAATCCTGCTGTCGACACCCAGGTCCACATCACACTCCCTTGGGGTATTTACTGGAGGCCTGAGGCCTAGATAACCCATCTCCCATAAAGTGCTGATCTGCCCTAGAATCCTTGACCCAGCATATGCTGGAAATGCCAAAGATAGCCAACCTGACTGATAAACCAAAAGTTATAGACCAACTGTTCTACCGCTATGTCCGCCTGTTACTGATGGGGCTGTTGCTGATGTCCAAAGCTTGGGGACTCAAGGGACTCTTAGCTTGGAGTCACCACCCTCAGTTAATTTGCAGAAGTTAGTGCTAATAGAAAGTATATGACCTCTGATGAACAGCGACTTAAAGTTCAGGAGCTCCTGGAGGGATACTCGGATCTATTCTCCACTTCTACTATGATTTTGGAAGGATGAACGGAGTCCTTCTACCATGTAGAAACAGGGGACGCCCCTTTCAGTTCTGGCCTTACCACAAGAGCAAGGTTGAAGAGGCCCAGGTCACACTCAGGAACTCAAACAGCTGCTCAACGCTGGGCTCCTGGTCCCTTTGCATAGTCCTTGGTCTTCCCCTTTTTTGCTGGTCTGAAAGAAGGATGCAAGACCGGGTGGTGATGGATTATCGATGACTCAACTCCATCACTAAGAAGGACAGCTATCCTCTGCCCCGGATTGACGATTCCCTTCATCTGCTTGCAGGTTCCCAGTACTTCTCAGCCATGTACCTCGCCAGTGGGTATTGGCAGGTCGAGCTTGCCACTAAAGACTGAGCCAAGTGTGCTCTAATTGCCCACGAGGTGCTGTTCAAGCCCACCCGGATTCCCAAGGCCTCTGCAACGCCCCAGCCACGTTCCAGCGCGCCATGGATGGGATCCTTGGGGACCTGAAGCTCTCTTGTGTCTTGGTCTACATGGATGACATCACCACTTTTTTGCAAACTTTTAACAGACATGTCAAACATCTTAAGGAAGCCTTGAGAGTCTATGGAAGGCCTCCATCAAGCTCAAGCTCTTGGAAGTGCACCTTTTTCCAGCCCAAGCTAGAGTTTCTAGGCCATAAGGTCTCCAAGCGTGGCATTCAACCTATCCCCAACAAAGTCAACGCCATAAAAAAGATGTTGCACCCCCAAATCCTACGAGATATTCAAGTCTTTTTAGGTATGGTGGGTTATTACTGTCAGTTTATCCCACAGTTTGCCAACCTCACCGAGCATTGTTCTCTCTGGCAAAAATTGTACTGTTTGAATGACGACCTGAGCAGGAGCAGGCCTTAACGCTTTACATATGACCTTATGTACTAGACCTGTTCTAGTTCATCCCCATTTCAACAAGCCTTTCTTCTGTTCACAGACGCTAGCAAAGTTAAGCGTCAGGGCTATCCTGGCTCAGCATGATGAGAACCAGGTTGATCATCCCGTAGCTTATTTTAGCAAGACCTACAAAGGCTGAGCAGAACTACAGCATCACTGAGAGGGAATGCCTAGCAGTTCTCTTAGCCATCAAGCATTTCCAGCCCTACATCTACGGTACCCATTTTACTATTATTACTGACCATTCTTCCCTTTGATGGCTGCAACAAATGAAAGACCCAGATGGATGGTTGTCCAGGTGGGCCCTATGACTACAAAGCTACAACTTCAACATCATCCACTGCACCGGCGCTATTCACCAAAACGCTGATGGACTCTCCAGGATGCCAGTATTAGCAGTTCTGACCCCAGAGGAGGATCAGCCCTATGACTTGATAGGACAGCCCAAACAATGGGAACTGGAATCCCCCAGGTCCAAGCCAAACTCCGTCGGATGACTCAAGACACCCAGATCAAGGATGGGTTAAACTACAAGAAAGTCAACAAGAGGTGGCTCCCCTACATCTGGCCTTCCTCTTGTACTGACATCATCCTGGAAGGCCATACTATTGTTGGGCATGGTGCAGTCATGAAGACCCATGAGTGGCTGAAGTCACACTGTTACTGGGACCGAATGGTCAAAACCATCCAAGAGGTTCTGGAAGCTTGTATGACCTGCTGATCCCAAGACTGGGCCAACCCTCAATATCAGCACTCCATTGTTGCACTAACCAAACCTTTCAATGTCATTAATATCGACGTGGTGGGTCCCCTCCCCACTGGGCTACATGGTCACAAGTATATTATCCTTGTCATAGACCATCTAACTAAGTGGGTTGAGGCGATCTCAGTCCCTGCAGCCACCGCTAAGGCTACCACCCTATTTTTTGTTCGCTCCATTTTCACCCAGCATGGGTGCCCCCAAACCTTGCTCTCAGACAATGGTTTGAACTTCACCTCCCAGGTAGTACAGAAATTAACTTTGTTATTTGGCACCGTCCAGAGTTTCGCTGCTCCCTACTACCCTTCTACTAATTGGGCAGTAGAACGGGCTAATGGAACTCTTGTCTCCATCCTGTGGAAGTTGGACGCCTCAAATCCTGCCTGCTGGAACCATTATTTGCCCAGCGCCTTGTTTGCTTACCGGGTAAGCTATCACCATGTCATCAAAATGTCCCATTTTAAAGCCCTGTATGGGCGTGCACCTTGGATACCCAGTAGCATCCAGCCCCTGCTCGAAGCCTCCACCCCCAAGGGTGCCAATTTAAATATGAGGGCTCTAGCTGATGAAATTGTCTGGCTCCAAGCCCAAGCCACTCAAGGCATTGTTACCACCACTGGAAGAGAGACATCTCGATCAAATTTTGGATGACCCTCCTTACCAGAATTTCAACTAGGTGACCTTGTTCTCTTTTATCATCATCAACCTGGAGGCCAACAGAACAAGCTTGACATACTGTGGTCTGGACCCTACAAAGCTATACACAAGGTGAAGTCTGATTACTCCATTGCCAACATCAATCAGGGGACTGTTGTAAACTGGGTGCATGGCCAGTTCCTCTGGCTGTATACCCCCTCTGACAGGATCTTGAAGGGGGCCTTGTTGGGATTCAAGATAAAAATCATATTGAATTCCCATATTCCGAATCTGGCTGTGCCAAATCAGGTCATCAAACCTTACCAAGCTAAAACTCTTTTAGGATCATCCTCACCTATTCCTGAGTCACGTGGAGCGGCCTTTCCACCCATTCAGTCAGGTGAGCGACACTATCCGTTGAGGATGCCCTCAAGGAGGCCACTCTGGAAGATCAGTAAAGATCCTGATCAGATGAGGCTCCAAAGATCCTGAAGACACCAAGTCTTGACGCACCCTATAAATATTGAAGCTTTTTAATACAATAAATTATTCAGTATTCTAACTCATTTTTCCGTTTCCTCCTTGGTGCTCTTTTCTGATTTTTTCCAGCTTTGAGCCACCACAAACACCGCCAGTCCAAGGAACTGTAGCGCCGACAGTGCTGCTAAATGAACATTGACGGCAAGAATCTCCTGTTGAGAATGAGGAGAAGAATCAGGAAATCAAGGATGCTGGACCAAGAATACTGAATATGACAGTGGGACATATGCCCTGACTGGTGGAAAAACTGGATCCCAGGATTAATATTGTCATGAGTAAATCAATCAGCCTGGCATGACAGAAGGTCATGGGAACTGCGCTCTAAGTAGGCGGTAGCAAGGAGAAAGAAGAAGAGAGCTGAATGCTGAAGGTCATCATGAGCAGCATTGAGTACCAATTGACCATACTCTGCTTAAACTAAAGAAGTATTTGACCTAGTTTCTTAAGCGGTATTCTCCTGTCCCAATCCTTTTCTTTCTGGAAATCTAGGCAAAGGGGGATATGTGTTGGGATTTTTGCCCACATTTCCATCCATCTAGATTACCAGGGGTTGCTAGGGATAATTACCTCTAGCGAAGTAAATTAGATATTGGTTGACCCTGATTTTGGGTTAGCAATGTTCAGGGATTTTAGGTAATTCTCCTGGTTCAGATCTTTCAGGAATCAATCCAGGTGAATGCTTAAGATCTCTTTGGGCAGAGTTGCCAACAAAATGGAGCATCTGATAGCTGGTTGATGATTAACTATCAGGTGTACTGATTGGGATTGGTCAGGTTTCATCACTGACCATTTGGTAATTTAAGGATCAAATTGCAAGGCGAGTGATGCTGTCTGCAACTAGAAGATCAATCAGTTGGTTTGTGACCTGCCATAATAGGTAACAAGTCCCATTACCTAAGCAGGTAGCTTGACAAGTATTGTTGATTTTCTGGGATCAAGAGGAAAACATTAGGGACACATTTTCTGACACTTTTTGTTCTAGGTCTCAAGGATGTCTGATGACAGAATCCTAGCCAGGATGGGGAAAACCATCGCTGATGAGATGACAAAGGGGAATATAATGGCAATGGCTGCCATTTCATTGTTGAGATACCAACCAAGGGTTGGGCGCCAAATTCTCACTATAAATTCCCTTAAGAATCCATTTAGTAAAAAAACATTAAGTATTATTAAAACATTGAGTAAAAAGATTACTTAGCAGAATTTTTTTCTAGTTCTATTCATCTAAAATGAAATTATTGCTGTGTTCTCTAATTAGAGAATCTTAGGATAAAGATTAATGATTGAGGATCCAGAGAAGAGAAGCTGAGCTGAGATGGGAATTGCTGCTGACTGTGTGTCACCAGAGAGAGGCCGTAAACTAGGATCTGAGCGTGGATCAAGTTAGGCGGAACTGGGAATGAATCCCTATTGGGACATCTTAAGTATTTTGAGGATGAATACTGGTCAAGCGTTGGAACCACCACTAGTGATATATTCAACTATGGATAATAGTATTCATATTTATTATACATCGATGAATCCCCCTTGGGTTGGGACCATCTAGTACTAAAAAAGTATTCATATTATTATCAATCAAATATATATTGTTATCAGACAACGCAAAGGATTGCACAACATCAAACCTGTGCAGTTAACCATCCTGTGAATTATTAATCGTTGAAGACCTCAGGATTTTAACAATACCTCATGTGTTTGCTGTTGTAGGCCTTTGAAAAATTGTCCAGGTGCTCAACTTCAAAAAAGGTTTAGAAATGGAAATTTATAATGAGGGTACATGTTGTGTTACAGCAGAGATAGTGTTAATCTAATTTGTGAAGTTTATGGTGTCAAGTACAGGTTGGAAAAGCTGATTTATGATGGAGAGTTGCAAAATGTCAGAGGCAGGGGTACGATACTAATTTTATTTATGAAAATGGTTGCCATTGAGGATAGGTTAATAATGCTTCTTTGGATTGAGAAGTCTCATGGTGTCAATGGTAGGTTGAGAAACTTGGTATTTCAGAAGTGACCCACTCACTCAGGGGAGTGTTGATGAAAAGGGTTAAACCATTTGCCATATCTTTATTATTCACAAAGTGCACCACCACGCAATTTGGAGGGTCTAGTCCTTGTGCACATGAGATTTTTTTCGTGGTTTTAGGAATTTTCAACTGTGATGAAGCCTTGGAAGTATACTAACTATGGCTATTCCAAAGTACACTGGATTTACTCTCAGAATCTACTGACAATTCAAAGGGTAAGTTCAAACCTTTAACAATAGATCTATATTTGGCGTTATCAGCACCAAATAAAAACAATAATAACGATAGATTCTGTGAATAGTTAATTCGTTATATGAATTTAGAATATATATAGTGCTTAAAAATTTGGGGTAAATAAAAAGTAGACTTATATTTTTTTGAATAAGCTACTTTTCTTAGGGTGATTGTGCATTTGAAACTTAGTTTCAGGGCCATTGGAGTCCAATTCCTTTTCTCCCCTGGAATCTTCTGGGCTTCTTTTTGTAAATTATGATGTGGAACTATGGCCTGTTTGTACGTGTGGCTGCCGTTCTGAGCACAAAGTTTGACTCCTGTTGTTCTCATAACCCTTGTGGTTTTTGTGACTGCATGAGTACATTGGTCATCTAAATTGATGGAATTTGCAAAATGATCTGCTTCCCATTTTGGTATTATTCAAATAATTGCTCAAATCTTTCTACAAATGAGGAAACTACATTTGGATGTTAATTCAGTATTTTTCCATCAAAGATGGTTGTATTCAAAGATAAAAAGGGGTTCCTCTGTCACGTTTCTGCAAAGTCATGTGCTTAGAATTTTGGAATTGTATTTAAACTTATGCATTCTCTGACTTCATGATGACCAGCTGTCAAATTATTGTGCCAGTCAAGGGGTATAAAAGAGCCTCCATCAGAAGAAAATTTAGGCTCACAAAAGCCTTTATTAAGGGCTTTGGATTTTGATAAACTCTTTTTTAATTGCTGGCCATGGTAGGAAAGACTTGATTGCTATTCTGGCCAGTTATATCATTAGTACCATAATACTTAATTATTCAAATGAGGGTGTTATGGAGGGTTTTTTCAATAGGTTAAGGACTTAACCCATATAAATGAGCCTTTCTCAACATTACTCTCTCCAAGACAAGGCCTAGGGAAAGACTCTAATTACCTCAAGTAGACTCAGTTATAACTGATATGTGTGGTGTCATCTTTGATAGAGTACACAGTTTTTCTTCTCAAAACAACAGTATCAGGTCCCATCCAGACAGCCTCTAACTTCTCATGTTGTCCTCTGCACATATGGTAGAACATCAATTTCTGTCCCACCTCATATATGGGCAACTAAAGTCTTTTTCAATACTTTGGTACTCTATTTAAGTGACTTCAGTTATTTCTGCAGACATTCAGCTGTATTTTGACCGACTCCTCCACTAACTCTACCTGTTATTTACCAGGAGGTTAATTTTCCTATCTGTGTTCATCACTGGAACTAAGAAGCTTGTTAATGCGGCTTCTCTTCTGTATAGCACTTTAATTGGAGACATATCAATAGTCCTGCGATAGCTCATCCAGTAAGCAAAAAGGGCTGATGGCAACAAGATATCTCATTTTGATCTGTGGTTGACCGCAATTATCTTTAGCATTGATTCAAGGTGAACTAAACTCTTTCCATGCTTCTGTAGGTAGATAAGTGTATGTCGTGGTAAACTGCTGATTAATCTCATTAAGTTATCAAGTGTCTCACAGCATTTGAGATGAAATTCCATCCATTATTAATAGAGCAGTACCTGAAGGATCTATAGTGAGTAATGGCCTGGTTTTATAAAATCATGTGTTAACTCTTATGTGAATGCCTTGACATAAATTGCTTCTGTCTACTAAGTGAAGTGATATACCGCTTGTTATAAATTTGGCGTTATCAATGAAATAAGCCTTAAACAAATTGCACAGGGTTTGACCCACTGAGCAATAAGACCAACGATATGAGGATTGTTGCCCTTGAATCAACAGAAATAAAATATTAATAAATGTGGAGCACTTGCTCACACTATGCTCTTTTAATTTAATATAATAACTGTAGCGGCTTTTCTCTGTTCTGCGCACTCTATACTATTAACAACCTAACCTCCTTGATCATCTCATCCTTCTTGTATTGTAGCAACTTCAGATGGTACCGCTTTCATGGCTTATTAATTCACTTCGCTGTATCTCATTGGTTCCTCCAATTCTTCATTCATTAATTCATGAGCACCCAATTTGGCCAATTTCCCAACAACCCAATATCGCCTCATTTCGAGGCGCTTAAATTAATCATACTCATAACAATTCAGCGGATTCCATCTGTCCCACCATATTCACTCAGGGCTTATCGTCCAGTCATATCAGAATCGTGACATTACCCCCTCCTTGACTGGATGATAAGGCTCCTTAGCTTATACGCTCAGAGAAACTTCACATGCACTCGGTTGATGATCTAACCACTAGCAGGGTTCTTGATAGTATACACATCCATACCTGTCTTCTTAATAACTTCAAATGGCCCAATCCAGATACTGGCCAACTTATGTTTCCACCTGAACCCATGTTGATCGTGGTATAGAACCATGTCTCCATCTTTGAATTGTGTTAGGTTACTTTGCCATACCTGATCAGCAGCCTTGTTCTTGATTTTCTTGGCTAAACTGAACGAGTATGCTCCAGTTTGTAATTTAATCAGCATATTCATTAGGGCGGTCAAGTAACGTTGCAGATCCATTCCTCCAGTGTCCTCTACACAAGCATATAGGAGCGCAGGCAAAGGGGGTGCCATCCATAAAGCAATTGGAATGGGCTTTTCCCCATGCCAGAATGGTAGCTAATGTTGTAGGCAAACACCGCAGTAGAAAAGGAGGGTACTCCAATCAGAGGGTCTATCTGTTACCAGCTTCCATAGTATGTTCACCAGGGTCCCATTGACCCATTCAACCATTCCGTTGGACTCTGGGTGATATGGGGTTGTTAGAACCCCAAAGATTGCCATCATTTCGTTGAGCTTGGGAAGCATCTGGGAGGTAAAAATAGTACCATTGTTGTTAAGGATAAACTGCAGACAGCCGTGACGCTGAATGATGCACTCCATTACAAACTTAGCCAAAGTAACTGCCCCCAGGTCCTGAATAGCCCGCGCCTCAACCCACCTGGTCAAGTGGTCAATTGCCACCAGGATATACTTAGACTGGTTAGCTCCTGTTGGCAGAGGACCAACGACATCAAGGTAAACCGTATGCCAAGAAAAGTGTGGCTTCACTAACTGGTTTGAGGTCTTCTGGTGGAATGGCTTTTCTACTTGGCACTGGTGACAGGAGGAGATAGTATCAAACACATCAAAGTTCATGCTTTCCCAGTAATACTGAGGCCACAATAATTCTAACGTCTTGCGCACACCACCATGCCCAACTGCTTTATTTTGCTCATGATAAAGTTAGGCCGCGTTGAGGGTCATGAGAAGTTTACTGTGGAGTTGCCGATCCACTTGTACAACTCACCATTCCACTATAAAGTATTGGCTCGAATTTCACTCAACGCCTTGATGACTTGAGGTGGCTCATCATCATACTTTCCGCTGAGCATTTTGTCATACATAATATCGCTCAGGTCTGCCACAACTGCAATAGTTGGTAGCCTCAACAAGCAATCATCATCCTGGTGTTTTACTTCTGGTCAGTGAAGGATCTCAAAGTTGTAAGCCTGTAGTTTAAGAGCCCATCAGGCTAGATGACCCTCTGGCTCCTTAAGGTTCTGCAACCAGCATAACGAAGCATGATCCATTACAACTTTTAAACTTTACACCATGCAGTTATACTCTGAATTGCTTATATGCATAAATCACTGCTAAGCACTCCCGCTCAGTCACAGTATAATTACGTTCATGACTATTCAGGCTCTGGCTGCAGTATGCCATGGGGTGCTCCTCCCCTTCATCATCTTTTTGGGAAATAACTGCACCAACAGCGGAAAGAGATGCATCTGTCTGTACAATAAATTTTTTTTCAAAATTTGGGTAGTGTAGCACTGGCGCATTGATCAATGCGATTTGAAGAGTATCAAGGAGTGTTGACAGTGTTCCATCCATAAAAACGTGGCATCTTTTTTTAATAACTCAAACAGCGTACCTCCAATGCAACTAAAGTTAGGTATAAATCAGCAATAGTAGCCAACCATCCCTAAAAATACTTGTATATCTTGCTTACTGCTTGGTATAGTCATCTTCCGAATGGCCTCCACCTTAGCTGGTTGGGGTTTCAGCCCTGTTGCATCAACTACAAAACCAAGGTACTCTAGCTGATCCTTAAAAAAGTGACATCTCTGAGGTTTTAATTTGATGTTGGTTTCAGCCAACCAGCGGAATACCTCCTCCAAATGGTTAAGGTGCTCAGAAAACATGCAGGAGGAAACATTAATATTGTCAAGATATACAAGAACTCATGACAGCTTCAAGTTGCCAAGGATAGTGTCCATTGCCCGTTGGAAAGTAGCCAGGGCATTACACAACCCTTATGTCATACGTGTCAGTTGAAAAAGCCCTTTTGACATGATAATGGCGCATTTTTCTTGTTCCGCTGTAGATAACTCAATCTGCCAATAGCCAGATATTAAATCCATTGCGGAGAAGTAACAAGCTCCCCCAACCGGTCCAACGCATCATCAATTTGTGGCAAAGGGTATGGGTCCTTTTTGTAATGCTGTTGAGCTTGCGGCAGTCTATTACTACCCAGTTAGTACCATCCTTCTTTTGACAATTAGGACAGGGGAAGTCCATGGGCTCTTTGATGGTTAAAGCATTTCTTGCTCCAACAGTTTATTGATTTCTGCTGTGACAACTTCTTCCGTTGCTCTAGATCAGCGGATTGGCTGATATCTGATGGGTAATGATCCCCAGTGTCCACTCGATGGGTCACTCTCAGGCGCACCCTAAATCATGATCATCGACAGCAAAGATCTCTTTGTATTTTTATAATAAGGCTTCCACTCAATCTTTCTGATCTTTGGTTAACCTAATTAAATTTTAATGCGGTACAACTGCCATTACTCCAGGCTGTGTTTCAACAGGCAGACCAAAGTCATCCAATGAACCAAACTCATGAATCCTGAGGACCTCCTCAACTAGAATGAAGTGTAGAAATGCATATACTTGGTGTCAGCGGAATTGTATTGGTTTATTCTGAAGATTCACTATCAAGACCTTGATCTACCCATGCCCCAGGAGTATGATGTCAGGGGCCATGTGGGGCTCAAGCCGTGATTGTTGATAGGGCTTAAGACCTCCCCATATATATCAACAGGCATTTCCACCTCTAACTCAGTGCTTATGATTGCCTGATGGCCAGAGGGAATAGATATAGAGCCAGCAGCTCTAAGAGGTAGCCCGTGATATTCATAAATTTGATGGGGAAGAGCCTGAATCTTGCTCTTTAATCGATGCTAGTGAACTGAAACCACTCCATCACTGTATGCAAGGTTAATGTGACTCATGTGTACCAGATCCTTTGGAATTCTGCTGGAAGTGAAGTAGATTGGAATCCGCTGCCCCATAATTTCAAATGTCTCTGCTGTCATATCAACAACAGCCCCAAAGTGGCACATAAAAGCGGTTCCAATTAACAGGTCATAGTTATTGTTGGTAACACTATAGCTGGGGCTACAATGACAATCGACCCAAACTGCAAGGGTAGAGCGATGTACACTCCTTCAGTGATTGTGCTTTCTGCGCCTGCAGTCCCATACACCATATGATGCTCCACATCAGGCTTTAATGCCAACTTTAACACCAACTTTGTGGATACTATGTTGATTGGGGCACCTGTATCAATTATCACATGAACTTGAGTTTTTGCTATGACAGTGTCACAGTAAGTACACTCAGTTTAAGATGCATCTGATTGTTTTAAGACATGGACTTTTAATGGATCTTTTTTTCCAAGGAAGCTCATAATACCCTTACACACTTTAGGGTATTCTTTAACAATAGCGTCCATAGGGAAGGCCACGCTTACCCCTTTCAAGAGAAGCGCATCAGCTAATGGATCTAGTTCATCTGTAGAAAGGTGATAAAACTATGAAAAGCATAAGGCTTTGGTTGTTCCTGAGAGCCTGCTTCCGCCATGTCCATGAATTGCGTTCGTGTCAGCACATTCACACCTCCAACCGGTTGCTGATATAAGAAGGTGTCATAATACTGAGGAGCTTACACTGAAGGTACAGGAATAGGTTCTGGTGGGACGTTTTAGGTCAGAATAACAGAGGTAGAGAGTCCCATCTCTAATCCGCTCTGACTTTTCCCTGGTGGTACTACTCCTGCGGTAGGTACTGGACCTGACAATTGTGACAACTTCTAGCCAGGTGCCCAGAGCGACCACACAAAAAGAAATTGACCCCATAAGACCTGCGACCTTGATTGTTGTAAAAGGAGCCACCCCAAGGTTGGTCTGGAATTGAACAGTGTAATCTGGCCCCTCCTGATAGGTGAACTACTGTTGGCAATTGGGTTGGAAGCAAGGCTTGTATTGATGATAAGGCCACAGGATGCCGAGTGGACGCTGAACAGGGAGGGATAATTCCTATGGATAAAAAAGGCTAGCAGTGGAGGCGCTAAGTTTTTGCTCTATATTGGGTGGAGGGAAGGTAGCGGATAGATGGCGTAGAATTTGAACAAGTTTAAGCAAGGATACATCAACCTCTAAATATGGAGCCAAAGCATTAAAAGTTCTCAATATGGTTTCACAGCAGAGGTCAATGCTATGCTTATGTCACATTCAGTTAAAACTCCTACCCCAATTAACACATGGGCTTCTTCTGAGAATCAATCAGCAAATGCAGTGAGGGTCTAGTTATGTTGAAACCTAAATGGTAAAAAACTAAGCCTTCCGTTGTGCCACTTTTGAAGTTCCTCCAAACAACCACAGCACAGTATCCTTCACTTTTTGATAGGTAACAGAACTGTTGGGAAGATAGCAAGTAACTTGGTCGGCGCTTCCAACATCCAGGGTGGACATTGATAATTTGGCTTAACGCTGATCTGAAGCTCCTTCCTCTGCAAACTTGATTTGTTTTAAGAATCCAAAAATGTTTCCATCATGATTAAATGGAGGCAGCTTGTCAATACAACATTCTTACAGAAACTCCTTCTTCCATTTAAGCTCAAAGTCCAGAGAAAGCTTAAGTTCTGCATATTCAACAGTTGCAGTGTGTTGAGAGGATTCCTTAGTAAAGCAAGCCGGATACAGCATGACTAGCAACTGAGAAACGCTTAGCAGTCTATGTGATTGATCAATGGGCCCCCTGTAGTGAGCACCACTGTTATAAATTTGGCGTTATCAATGAGATACTCTGTAAACATATTTGCACAGGGTTTGACCCACTGAGCAATAAGACCAACGATATGAGAATCGTTGTCCTTGAATCAACAGAAATAAACTTATTAATAAATGTGGAGCACTTGCTCACACTATACTCTTTTAATTTAATATAATAACTGTAGTGGCTCTTCTCTGTTCCGCGCACTCTATATTATTAACAACCTCACATCCTTGATCATCTCATCCTGCTTGTATTGTATCAATTTCAGATGGTACCGCTTTCATGGCTTAGTAATTCACTTTGCCATATCTCATTGGTTCCTCCACTTCTTCATTTGTTAATTCACAATCACCCAATTTGGATGATTTCCCAAAAACCCAATATCGCCTCATTTCAAGGCACGTGAATTAATAATACTCATAACAATTCAGCAGATTCCATCCATCCCAATATATTGACTCATGGCTCATTGTCCAGTCATATCAGAATAGCAACACCGCTACTTTGATAAACTGATACTCACTGGATGACTATAGGAATGGTTCAAATCATCAATGGAGACATTATTTAAGGGTGCTTTTAGAGGGTTGTTACAAATCTCAAACTTTTTTGAAAAAGACTTCTATTTGCCCAATTAACACAGAGCTCCAGAGAATTACTGATGTCATCCAATACACTCACATAAAGTCTTTTTGAGATTTTAGTATGTCTTATGTAGCCTTCTGTGGCCTACTTGACGGTGTCCTTCCATGATTATTGCCATTTGTTTTATTGGTTTCATATATGGTAACCATTTCTTTTGTAATTGTTTCTCCAGCTGTTCATCAATAAACCTTGTCACTGTTAAACAGTTCTAAAGTATCTTCTTTACTGCATTGTCTTTGTCAGAATTTTAACCCGATGTAATCCTCCAATGATTAATTATTATTTGGGATGAAATAGGCCAATCCCAGCAGAATGGCTTATTGACTGAATTTTGTATGGTCAGATGATTGCATGGTGAGTTGCTCCCCAAATCGGGTTGAGACAAATCTAAGTATTCCGCCAAGTTTGGAAGTTAAGACAAGTGGAGCCAATTGATGGCTTAAAAAGATAAAAAATCACTGGCGACTAGTAGCTGAGGATGATCCATTTGTATCAATTAAGTAATGTCAGCGGAACCTGACTATTTCAAGTTCAAGGCAGCTGACATTGTTTCTGGCGCCTTATTTTATTATAATCAATTATTGCCTAAGAAAGACAATCTGAACAATTGATTACAATGAGTTGAAATGTGTGTTGACGGAAAGCTGAGATGTCCAGAGTTAATCTGAGTAACTGAAGATGTTTTTGGCGCATTATTAAGTCAAATTCACATTTGATATTTAATTATATAGTAAATTATATGGTTCACCGGCAACTGAAGGCCTAGGATGAAGCTGAAACTAATATTTGGTCATTGGGAAGGATGGGGCGAGAGGGTCAACGCCAGGGAAGAGAGTAGTGCAGCGGAAGGCTGTAAGAGTGGTTGTCTAGAAGAACCAGCAGAAGAGCTAATTGGTCAGTGGTGGGCGCAGTAGCTCTTTTGTAAATAGTATAGATACCTGGCACTTCCCTTTTAATAGAGATCTCCCTTTGCCCAATATACCTTTTGATTTAAGTTTAAATTTATTTCATTGGTTGAGGGTTGGATAGGGCATCTCTGAATGGCGCAGGTGACACTACAAGGGGTCAGCTGGCGCTGCTGGCCCCATGCCTAAGGCAAAATGGCAAGGGCTGACAAGTCTTCATACTTGTTGGCCTGCCAACTAGCAGAGCTCATAGTCAATTTTCCAGCAGTGGTGCTCACTACAGGTGGTTCTGCTGGTTGGTGCCAAAGTAGCTGATGGGTTGGTGAGGAGGCGGCAGGGATGTGCCACTGTGTTGAAGATTCCAGCAGTTGTTGTTGGCGTGGAGGGGCAAGCCTTAAGCGCCCACCCCACATGTTGAGGCATGATGTAATAGGATTACCATCTGGTTAAGTGGGGGGAAATGTTGAGATTTTAACCAGATGGAATCTTCCAATGATTAATCGTTATTTGGGATGAAATAGGTTAATCCTGGTGGAATGGCTTATTGACTTAAACTTTGTATAGTTAGATGATTGCATGATGAGTTGCTCCCCAAATTGGGTTGAGCCAACTAAGTATTCTGCCAAGTTTGGAATTTAGGACAAGTGGAGCCAATTGATGGCCCAAATTAGTAAAAGGATTACTGAAAACTAGTAGCCAAGAATGACCCATTTGTATCAATTAATTAATGTCAGTGGAACCTGACTATTTCAAGTTTGAGGCGACCAAGGTTGTTTTCAGCACCTTATTTATTATAATCAATTATTGCCTGAGAAAGGCAATTTGAATGATTGACTACAATGAGTAGAAATGTGTGTTGGAGGAAATCTGAGATGTCCTGAGTCAATCCAAGCAGCCAAAGATGTTTCTGGTGCATCATTATTAAGTTAGATTCATATTCAATGTTTAATTATATAGTAAATTAAATAGTTCACCAGCAACTAAAGGCCGAGGATGAAGCTGAAACTAATATTTGGTCATTGGGAAGGACGGGGCGAGAGGGTCAACGCCAGAGAAGAGTGTAGTGCAGCGGAAGGCTGAAAGAGTGGTTGTCTATAAGAACCAGTAGAAGAGCTGATAGGTCAGCGATATGCACAATAGCCTTTTGGTAAATAGTATAAATAACTGGCGCTTCCCTTTCAATAAAGATCTCCCTTTGCCCAATCTACTTTTTGATTTAAGTTTATATTTATTTTGTTGGTTGAGGGTTGGGCTAGAGAATACTTGAATGCACAGGTGGCACGCCAAGGGGTCAGCCAGCGCAGCTGCCCATGCCTAAGGCAAAACAGCAAGGACTGACTTCTTCATACTGGTTGGTCTGCCAACTAGTAGAGCTCATAGCTGATTTTCTGACATTCTTCTTCTACCCATTCCTCCTCTGGTCTTCCTATATTTCATAGATTCTTTTCAATCTTGTGGGCTTGCAAGTAAAACCATCAAACTGCAAAAAGCCTCCCACATTCAGGCAGCGTTCTCCATATTGGCAAAGGATTTTTAAGTTGTAGTTTTAAATTTATTAGCCCATATTGCTAGTCTACCGTCTGGATACTTCATGTTTTTCAACCATCTCAGTGAGGCAAAGTTGTAATTATCTTAATCTATATGCTGTAAAAATAAAGTTGGAAGTGGAATATAACTCTCTGATCATTACTAGGTACTCATGCTATGTAACCATGTAATTGCACTCTGCTCTGGTGAATGTCTTTGAGCAGAACCTTATAAGGTGATCTACTCCTTCTTCCCAACTGCACTAAGATAAATTCCTTACCTTTGTCGCTGGCATTGATGTTGATGTATAATTTTTTACAAAGGCCAGGTATATCAGAATTGGTGCTTTCATTAGATTTTACTTGAGCTGGTTGAAGACATCATTTTAATTTTGTTCCTAAATGAGAAGTAGTAATTATTGAGAAGGTACTTGAGTGGCTGGCATTGTCTGTGAAGTTCAGCACAAATTGGTTGTAGTATCCCACCATGAATAAGAACACCTGTACATCTCTCATCCATTTGAGGAAACACATTTTTGCTTTAGCTTTAAACTTCTCTTGCTGAGTCTTGATTCCACCTTGATTCACTTTGAGGCTGAGGAATTTAACTTGCTCCTCAAAAATGAGCACTTGCTTCTTTTCAACTTGAGATTGTTCTCTCTCAGACGGGTGGAATTTTCCTTCAATTGTGATAAATGATCCTTAAACGTCTTTCATGACACCATGATTTTGTCCAAGTAGATGAGCACACTTGAAATCTTATTATCTTTTAGAATGTGGCTGGGGCGTTGCACAAGTCTAAGGAATAAATGTCAGTTTGTATAGTCCTTGGTTGTAATAAACGCCACTTCTCCCAGTCTTTTGGTGACATCTCATTCTTCAAGTATCCACTTTGCAGGTCTATTGCTGAGAAGCAGAGAAAATTTTTAAAAAAATTTTAAGGTATTGTTTATTTGCAGTAGTGGGTAAGAATCATTCTTTGTCAGGTCAAGAGATTTTTGATAATCTATGACTATTTAGTGGATGCCATCCTTCTTTCACACTATTAAAAGGGGTGACGCTTAGGGGATATCGGAGGGGTGTACCAACTTTGCATCAAAATACTTGCTGTAGTTCCTTCAACATGACTTCTTCCTCATTGTTGGAATGGCGGTAAGGTTTTGATTGGAAGGATATATAGCGCCCAGTGTTAAACATGTAAAATTCTCCTTTATACAAGCCATAATCTTTAAGATCCGCTGCTGAAAAATCTAATACTGATTGTTAATTAGTTGACTGGTCCTAAATGTTGGGTAATATGATAAGGATTTAATGATACTTACTTATTACTAAATTTTTATGAAATATCAAAGATATCAGTGATTATGGACCAAAAATATCCTAAGTATATCCAAAGCTTGTGATTTGTGGCCTAGTGATTCCACTTAATTCTATTTGACTAGATTACATGGGCTTGGGACTTTGTTGGTTAAGTCAGACTTATTAATAGTCAACTTAATGACCCAGGATCGTGGGCTTTGTTGTGTATTTCAAAATTTATTTATAATGTAAATCTTGTTTTTGATTAATTATCTACTAATTACTGTATGAACTGGCTTGGTATGTGCTTCCATTGCTCAAGAGGAGCTACGGTTTAGCTATTTTCAGACACATCAGAGGAAACTCTGTCTTGAGATAATTGTTGGTAAGACACTGACCACAAGGCCAAACTGAGTTTCTGTAAAGCCTAATAGTTTTTAGATCCTTTGAAGTCTTCATTGTGATCCACTGGTTAAGTGGCAAAGTGAGGCGAGGCATCATGGGTAAGGTGTGGTTAACATCAAACCCTATAAAATCACTGATTTTAGACATATAAGATAATAAGTTGATAGTTTAATAACCTTTTGATAGTTTAATGTATGAGCTTTTTGGATTTATTACTTTTCTGTTGTATTAAGTTGAGGAATTACTTGGGATCAGGAAGATCAGGGCAAAGAGCCGCTGCTTAAGTAAATGACAAGAGAGTACAACCTTTAAGTGTTATTCATAAGGAATTTATATTTTAATCACTATCATCATCTGGTCTATTGTATCCATAAAATAGGCGTTCAGAACTCCGATTTATCTAAGAAGAACCAGACCATTTGATGTAGGCCAAAACTTCAACAAGTGGCGCTCATGGTTGGGATGGAAGATGTTAACCACGCCAAACAGGGGAGCAACCCCAACCAATTATTCAGAACCATTACTGAGCCCAATGGGAACACTGAAAATTGTGTTCCAGATCAACTGGAATGATGTACCCACCATTACCTACCCCAACGAACCCATGTCACACAAAGTGCTGGAACGTTTAGAACAATAGTTGTTAAGAAGGTACCAAATGGGACAAGAGCCCGCAGAGAACAGAACTAATTCTTTTTATCACCAATGACAACAAGATGTTTTGTGGATGAGATATCTTGCTCACCACCAATTGAGTGCAACTCAAATCCAAAGCAATTTAATTAGGATAGAGAACATCATCAATACTCAATTTAATTTGTCCACCTTACCTCCAGAAATTCTCAGATGACTATCACCCACCATCACGTGGCCATCACTGAGTTAGTAAGTTTTTCACGCAACTCCTGTCAGGTGGGCCAAATCCTAGATGAGCGATTAAAAGATAACCTTCCCAAAGTCATTCTATCCTGGAGGCAAATTATAATCTAGCTGCTTGAGCTGATGATCAGGCAACAGAATTAGCGCAAGAGCTAAATTACAGATTTCATCCCATCTTCAACAGCTTCTTAAAAAAAGGAGTATCTGAATCTTGGGTAAACAATATCACTCAGGTTTCCATTAATGCTTTGGAGTTCATAAGGCTCAACCACAAAGACCAAGAGGCACAACTAAACCATAATGGCGAATTTTGTGATCAGTATCAATGACTGAGCGCCAAAAGTTTGCAGATAAAGGATTATTACACTGAGAAATTGAACTACTGGCACACAAATTTTGAGGGCCAGTGGGCGGAGAATAAAAAAATTCAAAATTTCGTTGATCATCTAAATTGAAAGATCAATAATCTCAATGAGTATGTTACCTTTAACAATGAGTCAATTACTATTCTCCATAGAGAAGTAAACAATTGCAAGAATTTAATTAAGGAAAAGGACCAATTGATAGTTTCCTGCAACTACAAACTGCTAGTCCAAATGAGGAAATTGAGAAAATAAAGTTGAAAAATCAAACCATATTGATTAAAAAACAAAATCAATGATTAAATCCAAGCATTGGACAACCGGCGTTTCCAGTGTGCCATGAACAATCTGACTGCAAATATTTTTGAAATTTATGAGGACGAAGTTTTGGAAGTAGCTACTGACAGTGATGCTAAGCCACGTCAACAAATGCCTAGCAATATGGTTGCTTTGGCCAACCCAAACTCCACAAATTGTGGTGCAGCGCCTCATCGCCTTGATACGCCTGATTAAGCCAGAAAAGAGGTAATTGCAATACCCATGAGTGGGAGAGTGATAATTACAAACCATCAAACCTGCCTACTTTTGATATGAATGGAAGTATGGCCACATTTTTTAAATGCTTTGAAATGGCCATGTATGGGGCTAGTGACCACAACAAAGTGGCCACTATGATTGACTACTTAGAAGAGTGAAGCATTGAGCTAATTATTCCTCACTTGGACAAAAACCCAACTTATGCCAAAGTCAAAGGGGCCGTTCTTTGGAAATTTGGAGGTTCAGAACAAATGGTGACTAGAAAATCCAAGCTCATAAACATTTTCTATAAGAAAGATGAATTAATTGACATATTATTGATTAATTCTATTGCGAAGCCCAAGTTCTCCTAGGCGCAAAGTCTATGATCAATTTCACGCCAAGGTTTCATAACATGAAGTACAACCTTACACAAATTTTTTGTCCATCTTATTGCCTGCTTTTGTGAAAAACCTTACGACGGCTGAATTAGTTGATTATTTTCATAGATGCTCACAAAATTATGGCCCTTTCAATACTGGATACAGTTTAGGACCTTCTGCCCCTGCAGGAAAACCCTCAATTATAATAAGAAGATCAGCAGTGATTTGCCTTTTTAAAACTGAGCCAATTGAAAATTCAAGGGCCCTATGCCTATTGAACGAGACACTTGATACAACTGCAATAATAAAGGGCAATTTGCTTCCAGATGCCATCAGCACAGTGTCAATGTAGTCCTTCCAGATAACGTGAAGAAGGAGGGAAAAAACAAACACAATAGATGTGGGACAATATCATGGCTTAATGACATGATTGAGGGCTCAAATTACAAGGACAAGGCTGGACGTCAGAAGTCAAAAAGGTCAAGTTGCAAGGCTTTCCTGGCCTAAAACATACCCTAGACCAACGCTGGGTACAGGAGAGATATGCCAGGTTGGTTCTGGGTATATTTGTGGTGCTTGGCCTGGTGTTACAACCAGGGCGTTAAAATGCATCATCTACATTCTCAACGCTGACAGTTCAATATGCTCACTTGAAAAAAGGTATTTGGCAAGCCATTTCGTTTATAAAATTGCTAAATAGGGATGAGTCAATTTTCAATATATAACTTGGGTTTGGACAATCTCAATTTACAGGACCCAGGCCAATGGCAGCGTGCGCTTATTGATTTGCCTAGACTTAGCACCACTTCCGCTGATTGACAGCTCTCCTCCCATTGTTTAATTATGTTTATGCAAGACCATCTTTCCTTGTTGTTCATCTAGTTAATTAAAGACCCCATTCGTTTTTGTATTTCTATGTGCATGTGTTTAGCTTTGTTTGCTGAACTCTACTAGGTCCAATTTAGTCAAATGTGTGCCCTCCTTGCTTGGGGTTTTCTATGCACCGCCCTTCTGGGTGCTTCTTTGTTGACCCTTCATTCAGCATTGGGTTCCGTAGCAGAGGTGTGGGCCCTCACCCTCACCTCTACTGGAATTGGAGCGTTACAGACACGCTCTTGACATTAGGCGACCAAACATATTTTTGGTCTCACCAAAACGTATCCAAGTGTAAGGTTTTTGTAATAGATTTCAGGCTCTTTAGTTGTGCACCATGGTTGAAACGCTCTTTTCCACGATAGTCTAGTTTCCCATTGATGATGTGCCAGCTATGTGTTTCTCTTTTTACTGCACACGGTATTAATTACACCCATTCTGCAAGTAAATGGTGGGTATGGACTGTTTAACGCCCAATTGCTCAAATTTTCAAGTTTCCTATCACTTCTTCTCACTATAATTAAACTAGCCCTGACTCCCCTCCTCCAGGAGTTGAGTGTCTGCGTCAGCTTCTACCCAGGGCACCTGTTTGGGTGTTTTACATCTATAAAACTGTGTTGTGGGTGTCCAAGAGTATAGAGAGTTTGAAGCGACCATCTGGGACAAGGCAACCTATGCTGCCACTTTCAAACTCTCCCTTGGGTCACTTGTGCAGCTTGGCGTTGAGCGTGTTGTGTTCCCTTATTTTTTATGAATTTCTCTGTGTCTTGGTCTGATCTGTGTCCTTTATATCCCAAACGTCATTTTCTGTGCCGCTTTTGATGCCCATGCAATGGACACTCAAGTGAGTCAAGAGTTCCCCATTGACTTAAATCATCTGATTGAAGATTTTTGGGACAACTTAACCTTCCCAACCTGGAAGGGGCCAGTTAATTTGTCCATCATTGTTTCACCTGGGGCAGCCCTATAAATACCGGCTCCAAAAAGCTCATGCATACCTCTGGAAAAGGAGGAAACTTATCCTTCTGTTCCTTCATCTTTTGTGGAATTTGAAGGCAAGCAGGGGTCCAGCCCCAAAGTTAAATTAAATGTCTCAATTTATTCCACCACAATGATGTCACCCATCGCCACTATACATACACCGCTTGAGACTATTATTTTTTCCCTTGAATGAGGCATAGCTTTCTATTGATCCCTTCTCTTTTTCAGCGGAATTTGAGGGTCCAAAAGTTTCTAGCCCCAAGTTGAACAAAAACGATTTAATTAAAATGAATTTTTATCCACAAAGCATTTGGACGGTGCAAACAGGATCATTGATAAAAGGCCTGGGGCATATGGCCTTGGATAATGATGTATAACTGGCCGCTAAATCTGGCATAGGTTATTAATGCCTGAAAATTCGTTTTATAACACAAATTCATTAAACACAAACAAGCTATATATCTTCTCTTGGGACTCTCACATGGAACCTATTTCTGTATACCAGATCACCCCAGAGAACCAACGCTTGACCCTACCATAATTTGCAGAGCTCAGGGGGTGGAAAAGGAATTGCTCTTAAGATATAAAAATGTATATGCAATTGCTGAAGATATGGTGGGATATGTGACCTCAGTAGTAAGAGTGGCCAACTATCCCTCTCCATTCTATAATGCAAAAACTTATCCAGGAGGCATGATTATGCCTGCTAAAATTTTTTTAATGAAGTGTTGGCGTTGTCTTCTAGGAATAACGACCATTCTGGATATTCTTTGTTGAAAGCTACCCTTTTATCGCCTTTAGGGGAAATCAGCACAACAATTTTGGTGAATACCGGAGCCTCTAAGAATTTTATTGACCAAGACCTAGCCGGCTACCTTGAGTTGTGTTACTTGCCTGGTGGTATGGTTAGGGGAAGGGCTTCCTAAGGTATTCACACGCAGAAGGTTCTAGGACTAGTGGATTAATAAGCTGACAAATATCATTTGGCTGACCACTTACAAGCAAGCAAAAACCTCTTGTACCCCATCATTTTGGGAGTGGAGTGGTGGCGAAAGTTTGACGTCATAACTAACTTGAAAGACAATACCATATCATTAACTTTAAAGAATGGCTATGAATTAGTTATCCCTATGTCTGAAGCGAACTTTCAGGGCAATTTGCCCCAATGTCTGAGGTCAACACACTCAGTTTAGCTACGCTGCTAAAGCCCTCTTTGGAGTTTCTTACCTTCCTGTTTTGAGGTTCTGGAATCTTCGTTTGATGCAGCTAGCCTATGTACTACAAGCTCATTCAGAGTTTGATTGCAAGTTCAAACTCATCGGTGATCTGGTGCATATATCTTATCCCATTTATCCCTTTACCGTAAGGGAGGAAGCAGCGTTGGATGTGTGTGCCAAAGAGCAGTTAACTAAAGGTGCAATATGCCAGTGTACTTCTCTGGTATGATCCCCACAACTCTTTGTAGGAAGCCGATGGTACTCTATGCCCATGCATAGATTATGGAAACCTAAACAACTTCACAGTACCAGATTAAAATCTCATTCCATTGGATTCTCAGATTGCTCACTATGTGGAGAAGGCCAGAGCCTTCTCTAAAATGGATTGCTTATATGCGTTCAATCAGATCCAGATCAAAAAGGGCTAGGAGTGGCTCACTGTATTACAAACTAGAAAAGAATTTCCTCATTACTGGGTTATACCCTTTGGTCTATAAACGCATCTGCTATCTTCCAACGTCATATAGATAAGGCCTTAAGATACTACTGGATGTGTTCACGGTGGCCTCCATGGATGATATTATGGTGTTTTCCCCTAATCAGGAGTCCCATGCAATGCACCTGCGGTAAGTGGTGGAGAGTTTAAGGGCAGCTGACCTTACGCTGAAAATCAGTAAGTGCGAGTTCTTTAAGTCCCAGGTCACCTTCCAGGGCAACTTCATGTTTGACCAAAGCCACATGATAATTCCAGACAAGGAGAAGGTGATTTGCGAGTGGCCCACTCCAACTTCAGTCAAGGAATTGGGGAGCTTTTTGGGGACGTGTACGTTCCTTAAGAAATATACACCAAATCTTTCTGAGGTGGCGGCGCCCTTATATAAGGCAAGTGGGGGAAAAGTGCTCCAGTGGTCTCCAGTTTTGCAGGATACCTACCAAGCAGTAAAGTGCACTCTTCTGTCTACGTCTGTCCTTCACAATGTTGCCCCTGAAAAAGAGTTTATTATGGCTTCTGATTCCTCCAACTTAGCCATTGCTGCTTCCTTATTACAAGTAGGCAAGGTGGAATAAGGTATCTGGTGGAGATTTTCTTAAAAGATGTCTTTGCTGGTGTTAAACTAAGCCAAATATGACAAGGAGCTATTCACAGTGGTTGAGGCGCTTACTTATTGGTGTCATCACCTGCATGGCTTAACCCAAACATTCCAAATTGTACAGATCACCGTCCCTTGCTTTACTACCGCGCACCTCATGCCCTGACACCACGGCAAACTCTCTGTAATGAGACCCTGTCCCAATTTGTTTTCTCCTACGAAGTTACAAAGGGTCAGTAAAATGGTTTGGTGGATGTGTTGATCCAAAACCCTGAGTTAGCTCTAGATCTGAAGAAGGTTGAGATACACAGCACTTACTTGATGATCTATCCAGGTAGAATTTTGTCCCAACCTTCCTCCCATATGACCCACAGGTCAGCGCTTTCTCCTTTGTAAAATGTGGATGAAATTGGTATGTTCCAAAAAGTAGTCCTTTCACATCCCATGTTAGCAGAATATACCATAGTCCTTGCCAATAGAGGGTTAAATCAGGAAGATATTACTAGAGGGTACCACGTGAAGTACAAGATGGTGTGGTTTCAGGGGCGCCTATGAGTTCCTGCTGGACCACTTTTCCTGGAAATCATCTGGGACATCATGATAGGATCACCGTTGGACACCCTGGGAAGGCAAAGACTCTAGAAATAACTCTTCATACTTATAATTGGAAGGGGTTAGCCGCACATGTTGCCATGTATTGTTAGGAGTGCCTGGTCTGCAACCAAATGAAACCAAATCCAGCCCCTCGCAGGGTTGCTGGTTCCAGTTCAAAGGCTGAAGGTCCTTGGACTTCCCTGTTGGTGAATTCCATTGTGGACTTACCTGTGTCTGATGGCTAAGAGTTTCATCATGGTAGTGGTGGACCGTTTTACAAAGTTTGCCTACTTTATCCCTTATAGAACCACAATAACTGCGGCAGAGATGGCTAGGCTTTCATGTCACATATGTTTTCACTTCATGGGATTCCCAAGATAATTAGTGATTGGGGGCCCCAGTTTACCTCTGCCTTTTAGGAATAGTTGTGCAAGACTCATCAGATTCGCCCCTGTCATTCAACTGCCTAACACCCTCAATCAGATAGCCATACTGAACGAGTGAACCGGTGCCTAGAACAGTTCTTGCGGTGTTAAACTGCCGCAGATCATTCTGATTGGGTTTCCCATCTTTCTCATGGCAAAATTAAGCTATAACAACGCCCAGCATGCATCAATTGGTTGTTCCCCCTTTTTTCTCCAACTATGGCTTCAACCCTCGCCTTCAACATGGAGCCCAGTTGTGGATCTAAGGTGGAAGCATTGGTGGACTTTGAAAAGACAATCAAGAAAGTACACCAAGAGGTGAACGCCAGTTTAAATGCGGCCATGCAAGCTTATAAAAGGAGAACGCTGATGGTAAGAGACGAGTTGGTCCAGCGTACAAGGAAAGAGATCTTGTGATGATGGATGCTAAAAAAATCCCAATCAAGCAACCACGCAAAAAACTTGGACTGAAGAGGAATGGGCCTTAATGCTTTGTCAAAAGGTGGGCTACGCCTCATATCATTTAGATCTGCCCTCTCATTCTATCTCTTCTTTCTTTTTCCATGAAAGTAAGCTTACGTTGTTTGAGAGCCCCCCATCAGAGACTCCTGAGGCTTACCTCAGATGGGGTGCTGAAGTGGGTGGAGGGAGATGGTAGACTCCTGTCAGGTAAGAAGAAACTTGAGCATCTTATATCCTGGAAGAGATTTGATGTAGCGGAGAACAGTTGTCCCAGCGCGTGACTGCGCCCATGCCCAAGATCTAATTTAAGTATTCCACAAGCGTTTTTCCCTGAGGCTTCAGGATTCCCCCCAAGCAAGCTATCGCTGCCATGAAGTTGGCCCCTTTCCCCGAAAGGGGGTTTTCCCTTGGGGAATGCCCCCGGAGGGGGGTATAGCCCCAAAAAAGGGGGAAAAGGGTAATGTCATGTTTTCATGACTTCATTGAGGGAAAACCCAAAATTTTCCAAAAGGCTGGACTTCAGGAGTCCAAATTGGTTTAAGCTTCAGGACCTTTCCCCGACTTAAATCATACCTTGGACCAACGCTGGGGGCAGGCCATATTTGCCCCGGTTGGTCCCGGGGAAATGTTTGATGCCCATCCTTGCTTTAAACAAAGGCACCAAAAAACACCAGTTATTTTTTTTAAAAATGACAGTTCAGTTTTGTTGCCCGGGGGGGAATTTGGGTTTTAAACCTGTTCCATTTTTAATTTTCAAATTGGGTCAAACTCAGCCTGCAATCAATAACTCAAAATTTTTTTATCTCAAGCTAAAGTCCATGGATGATGGTAGGGTGCACCAGTTTGGGTTGGGTTGGCACCATTTTCCCCAAAAAACTCACCCCCCCTTGTTTT
Source organism: Massospora cicadina (assembly GCA_022478985.1). Taxonomy (NCBI): domain Eukaryota; kingdom Fungi; phylum Entomophthoromycota; class Entomophthoromycetes; order Entomophthorales; family Entomophthoraceae; genus Massospora; species Massospora cicadina. The sequence goes on along the minus strand of JAKSZP010005844.1, from coordinate 905 downwards.
AAGTATAGTTCTCAAAACAAAAAATTTCCCCGTTGGTCATCTTAAATATTAATAAAATCCCTTAGTTTATTAATTTTTTAAAAGGTTAACTTGGGGAAACCTTTTGCGGACCTCTTTGAGAAGGTCTCTACCAACGTCAACCATTTTATTTTTCACAAAATTAACTACCACATCTGATGCACAGCTGGGCCACCCTGGTCCCCTCCATACCAAGGCACCCAAGCACTCCAGCCCAGATCTCCGCTTAAATAAGGACTCCCCTTTTGGGTTCCACCCAAGTTTTGTTGTTTGTTTGCTATCAATTAGTACATCCGCGTTGTACACCCTTGCCCTGTGTTACTTTAAATTCCCGGCCCCCCCCTCAGAGCTATGCTCACCATCAAAAAACAACTGGTTCCCCAGGTTTTTTGGCAAAACCACCTCTCTGGGAACGGGATATTACAGACACTCTCTTGACACAAAAGTCTAAAAGATTGATGAATCACTTGCATACTTTACCAGACCCTACCTCAACTTGATCAATTACTTGATTAGAGATGCCAGTTTTTTTCTGAATTTACTGCTGCACAAACGAAAATGGTGCACATTGAACCTATTACCGAGAAACCAAAAATCCAAACCTTAATTCAAAAACCATGTACAACCCGGGAGAAGGAAACATCGCTGGTTTTCTTCAGAAGATGGGAAACAGTATGGATGGCGCAAGTGACTGCCAAAAAGGGTTACCACATGCGATAAATGTATGTGGACAAGTTTCAAAAAGACCCTTAGAGCAAGCCTACAGCCTGGATTAACCTGGACCAAAGTAAAGGCATCTTACTCTCAAAAGTTTTTGGGGTGTACATGATATCCAAAAATATGAAACAAAAGTTTCTAAGGAAGGGAAACGTTAATTAAAAACATAC